>BMAO01018263.1:0-19336 GCA_019973975.1 Trichonephila clavata | reverse complement strand
CAAAATTTTTAAACAAAGTCTTTAAATTTCACAGAATAGATGGAAAATACTCCTATAATGTAAAAGAGCGAAAAAGGACCAAGGAAAGTGTTCAAAATTTAAGTTAGCGATATTTTTTGACGCAGAAACGAAAAACGACGACACATCGAAATAAAATTTATAACACACACACAAAACTTGTTATTCTCCTCTTTATGATAAAAAAAATTCTATTGCTAATAGGATTAAGTTCATAAAAACTAAAAATAAATTGTTGAAGTTTATATTCAAAATGAATTATAAAATGGATAAAAAAGATAAGAAATAAAAAAAATTCAAGATTTATAACCAACATTTTTTATTTAACTTTTAATATCTTTCTTAAATATTTTTTTTTATTTCTTAATTGCGTTTACATGCATCTTCAGTATTCAGTCAAAACAAATTTTGCGAACGTGTTAGACTAATGCTTTTGTATTTATCAAAAATATTAATTATTTTTCTTAATTTTATTTTTTCCTAACTGTTAAGAGAGAAAAAAATGCCTCCGCATAATCTTATGTTGAATTAAAAAATTTTAAACAACTCACGACAATTTTTTTTGTCTCGTCTTTCAAACACTTAAAACTTTTATTTTCTTAAATGTTAATTCTCCCTCAATAAACAAATGCAACTAGTACAGAAATTCTTTTAAAACACCACTTCAAGTTTTAGTACATTTTTACATTTAAAGAGCATAGCAAATACTTGGGAAAGTAAATTATGGAGATATACGTATTTAATGTTGTATGTTTTATACTGGATACACACGAAAGACATAGATGGGCAGAAACACACAATACAAACACAGAAAGAGAATAGACTTTCATTAAAAACGATGATCCCAGCATAAAACAGAAGGAATGCGCTGTTTTACATTCGAGACGGGAATCCATTTCAGACGAAAGTCCGACTTCTTTCCCGAAGATACATCCATGCCTTACTCGGGATTCGAACCCAAATCCACACAATTACAAACCGAGTGTCATAACCACCATACTATGTGGGGCGGCTGCATATTCAACTAATGTAGCATAATATCGCATTCTAAAAAACTTCAATCAACATGCGACCTGAATTCATTCGCACAGACCGAAAACTAACTTCCATAAAATATAGCACAAACGACTAACAGAACACTTATGCTAAATCTCATTACAATGTTTTAATTTCGACAGAGCATTACTTGAATTTTTAACAACAACAAAAATTAGATAAAAAAGCAGCAAACTAAACAAATTGGCCCAAGCAAAACAAGAAAGATAGCAAGCCGAAATCGTAAAAAATTATTCGAGTTAACATTCATGCTTAAAGTGATGAATGGAAAAACCTGGCAACAAGTGTGTAACACGAAAATCATTGGGTCTCGGGTAAAGGTTGCATTTTTCAGTTTTGGCAAGGATCGCTTCAGTTGAACCATACAGATGGCCCCATTTCAAGAACTCTTGCATAACATTCCTAGGCAGAATCGTTTCTCTCTCAATTAGCTCAGCGGGGGGATTTCACGAACACGTATTTCGAAACTTCAACCAAGTGTTTTTGATGTCATCTTCCCATCCATGGGTGTTATACTAAGCCTTGACAAAAAATTTGGCAGTTATAGAGACTGCCGATAGAAGTGAAAACTTAGAACTTTTAGTATTAAAATTTGAAATTTCATAATGTTTGAATTAAAATTATCAACATCAATCTGGTTTTCACATCTATTGACACTCCGAGCAACAACTAAATGCATGTTTATAAGGTTTTTTTATTATTCAAATATATTACGGGCTGTACAAGATCATGACAAAATATAAATTCAATTCAATTGAAATAACACTTAATATACAATCATATTATTTATGGATAGTATTTGTATTTACTTAAATTTCAATGTACTTTATTTTTAACATTACTTTAATTGTTTGCATCATTAATTTCAACAATACTTAGACTTTTTGTACTTTCAACTATTTCATTTTGTTCCAAAAAAGATACAATAGGCTTATGGTAACTCAAGTAAGAAAGGAAAATGTTTGATTCAATTTATCGAAGTATCGCGTAAAAACCGCATCGATCATCATTTTATATTTTGTAGTACTGAATTTCGATCATTGGATACATTTAAATTAAGTGTTTCATTTAGAAATTCAATTAGTGGTAGAATTTTACCATCTGCAAAGTTAATATTGAAGTCTCCACTTAAAATCATCGGTACATTATGATATTTTTCGCCAAATCTTTTTTCGAATTTTCCAGAACCTTCTTTTGTATAAATCATCAAATTTTCGAATAAAAATTGTTGTATCTGTCTCATAGATTATACAGGCGAAATATAAAAGTTAACCATTAATATGTATTGCCAATTCTCGGAATCGCAACAAGCAATGCACAGTATATACACATTGAACTTTTCACTAAATCCATTCAATTTCACTTATAAGATATACACAGCACTATACGTCAGCTGCATAGCTACAGAAAAATTGCTATGAGCATGTCGGTGACGCGAACCCATAAGATTTTCTCCTACCAAAAAGTGCCCAACGCCGCTAAAGAAGTTTTTACTTCAAAAAACTTTTGAATATTCCTTCTCAAAAAGAAAATTAGGTTTGCAAAGATCAAAAGGATTAATTATTTTCGAAAGGAATGTATGAAATTTTGCTGTCGAGTTTACAATCGATACCGTTGTTTAGTTGGATTAAATTTGACTTAGTTCCTGTGTGTTGGCAATACATCTTGTAATTTTGAAGAAAGGTTAAGATTTACTAGGATTGTTTTATGACAAAAGGTCATTTTGATGTTAAGTTGCACGGAAAAAACGTCAAACAAATTAAGGTATCTATCTAGGTTTCTGACTTAGAGATTCCCAATTTTTCCTTTATTTCTTTGAAGTTAAGTCCAATTATCAGTGCTTCTAAATCTATATTCGTTATTTCTACGATTAATAGAAGAGAAGATAATGATATTTTTTTATGAAACATAATAGATGAAAATAAAAATGCCATATAAATGACCTAAAGTTAATTGTTTTCCATTATTTCACCCAGACACAAAAGATTTTTATAGCATTTTTTGCGTATTATTTAGATTGTAATTTTTTTTTTGTATTTGCTAACATTTACACTGTACGTGTATATACTTGTATATATATATTTGTTTGTATATGTGTGTGTATGTATGCTTTACGTATTTGTATTTCGAAAATCATATGATCACACGTTTCCAAACCTTCCCCATTGCATAATTTTAATTACTGAATGTCTCCGATTTTGCATGTGAACAATCTTGAATTTTGTTCTGTATTTATCGCATTTGCATCCATTTTTGTTTCTTTTCCCTATAGATTCCCATTCATGAATATATCAATCTACTTGAACTTCCTACCATTATTAATTAAATATTGACTTACGTTTGTGAACCTTGAGTTATACTTGTCGGACACACAAGGAGTTTATCTAGTCTTGAAAAAAAAAAAAATGCAGACCGATTGTATTAATTTTTTAACTGAGCCGGCTGGGTGGCGTGGTTGGTTTGTCGCTGGCCTTCGATAACCAAAGTTGCGGGATCGACCCCGGCCCAAGTCGATGGATTTTCTTGATGCAGAAAATCGACAGCGGCTATGTCGTATGATTATATGGCATGCGAAAGATCCTTACAGTGTCTGTTTGGCTTGGATGCTCTCGGCAAAATTAAATCCTAGTACAAAGTTCGCATAGTCAGGAGCTCAGATGCCTCCGTCAAAATTGCTTGCTGTAATTGGTATCGCCTTTATGTTGTAGCGCTAAAAAAGTGGTACCAGCTCCTGGGGAATGTACTAGGTCTGCAAAGGTTTAAAATAACAATGTGCAGCCCTATTGGAAAAAAAAAATTCAATTGCTGATTAAAAGTTGCGTGATTCGCTCCCCCGTGTCATCGATATTTACATAGGCGAGCGTATGCAATATATTGGAGGCAGTACAGCACATAGGAATTTTTCAAGGGGGGAAATGGTGCAAGGTCGAAAGTCCACCGTTCTCGTACCATGCTTCAATACGCCAATTTCGTCGATTTTCGGGAACAAAAAACAGTAAAAAATTAATTAATAAATGAATAATTAGCATAAATTAATAAAATTAACTTTTCAAAACAAATACTTTATTTTTACGTACTATATACATAGAAAGAACAATCGAAAAAGAATCAAGGCTTTGGGGGGGGGGTCCGGACCCCCGCCCCCCTTGTGTGCGCCACTGATTTGAGGCAAAAGAAAAAGTGCAAATAAGCAAATTTTTCTCTGTAAAATCAGTAAACCCTTCGCAAACACTGTCAATGTCATTTTATTGTATTCCAAAGTCATCGGAATAGTTTTACTGATAGCTGCATGAACTTGGGTAACGTCTGGGGCAATTAATGCAGCAGTTGAGCAAGACGTATGTGTAAACCGGAGGCAGTTAATGGGTGAAAAATTGATTTATAATATGCTCTATTAGCAAGCCACTATAATTTGGTAGTTTTAAGCATTAGTTTGAACGTTTGCTGAATTGCAGACCACGTTCTGAGCGTCCACAGCTGTAGTAGTATCATTTATGTTTTTCTCAGGTATAATAGAAATATTCAACGAATTGAGTATTGTTTCAACTCGCAATACATTCCAACGGAAAAGTAATTTTGACAATAAAGTAATGCTACTGCGAGAAAAAAAAAAGGGGGGGGGGACAATTATTGAGATAGAGAACACATAGGTCTATACTACACAAGCGGACAATTTAAAACAGCTTATATTAAGCATTATTTTAGTTATGAAAGAAACATAGTTCATGAAAAAAGTCTTTTATTTGGTCACATTTGTGTGTTAAAGCAAAATCTGATTTCTGAAAGAGCATATATATGTGTGCATTTCTTTGAAATTTTGCATATATATGACTTAAAAAGTTTACTAAACGCAATGAACTAAGAATTTATCTTATAATGTCAACAGTTTTTCATTCTCAGCAATTTAATTTTAATCGATACCCACGCGTTATGTAAACTTTTCATTAAGGAAATGTGCGACGAGTCATAATTTTTTTGTCACAGTAACTAAATCTTCAATTTTAATTCACTGCCTTCATCACGGTTTAAATATGTTAGGAAGGAAAATAATTTAAACATGCGAGTCAAAATTCCATGTGTAGAGCGTTTTAAATTTTAATATGATTTAAATTTATTTTGAGCCATAAGCAACAAGAAAATGTACCAAAAGTCTTAACCATACAGCTTTCTAGGAAACTTGTCCCTGTACCTAGGTAGATACCTTAACAGAGGGATGGGTATTCGTAACTTTTTTCTCCGCCGGCCCACATACACCATAAGTATTTCACGCGGGCTTCAACATGAGCATAGTGGGGAAAATACACTATAAAACTAAAGTAATATCGGACAAAGCAAACGTAATTAAAATAAAAAGAATTAAAACTCAGTTTTTTGGCTTTTGTTTTATTATTAAATAAACCTCTCTACCAAAAAACACAAAATATATATTTACTTTTATGCATTTTTTATTGAGTTAGGGGACAGTATCGATTCCTTTGTTTACATTCGATCAGAAAAAGCATATTGATAGCAAGATTGAAAGATCTGATTGCTTGATTGGTAGAATTTTTTTGCTAAATTTTTAGTGTACTGCTCTTGAATTTATAAATTTCTCAGTGCAATAGGCCATGACCGGTCCACCCAAAAAAGGCAGGCGGGTCGTTGGTTGAGAATCGCTGCCTTCAACCCGTAACTGCTCTTAATGTATACGTACACCTTTCCGAAACACCAAGTTTGCATTCAGTTGCCACCATCTAAACTATTTTAAAGGCTTTGGAATGCAATTCAATGACCTTGACAGTGAAGAATTTACTTATTTCAGAGAAGGGTTCAGTATTTATGTCTTTACTTTCCCCAACACACCACATAATGACGTGCACCTGTGGGAAAAAAGATGGCACTTCGGGGGGGGGGGGATCGCTTAACTTGTACCCGGCAATTAAGGGGTTAAATAGAATGAACACAAGTAAAACAGACGATTTTTAAAATCGAGACTCTTTGTTACCATGACCTTTACAGCTTGCTCGAGATACAAAGGGATGACATTCAGTAGCGCACACAAAATTTTTTCAAAGGGGGTGTCCATGGTCGAAAGTCCCCGAACTCGTATCATACCTCAAAACAACACCAATTGATTCTTCTGATTTTGTTAACAAAAAACAGTAAAAAATAAATTATTGAATTTATAGTTAGCATTAATTAATAAAATAAATTGTTAATTACAAGTACTTAGTTAAATTTTACGTTATATAAAATATAGGACTATCATCAATCGAAAAAAACTCAAGGGCTTTGGGGGGTGTCCAGACCCCTGGACACCCCTCGTGTGTGCCACTGATGACATTTATTGCAATATGTAAAATTGTTTCACTTTACCAGCCAAATAAAAAAAAAAGATTTTCATTTAAATACCTTAGAAAAAATTCGGACTATCATTCATATGTTAATGAATACAATGTGATAAATATAAGGCATTGCCGCCCGTCCGGTATAGTGGTCAGTGAAGCTGACTGCGGTGCCGCAGGGACTGGGTTCGAATCCCGGAGAAGGCATGGATGTTTGTGTTGTAATCCTTTCTTCTGTCTGTGTTGTATGCCCCCGTGTTATACATTGCGTGGTGCACGGGTTTATAAAAGTTCAAAAAAAAAAAAAAAATAAGCATTTACTCACCAGAAAAAAACATCTTTCTCAGAATCGATTTCTTAGAAGAATTAATGTTGTAACCAAAGCAACACGCAAGATCTTTTGAACATGGATCAGTTTACGGAGATGGTTATCTTCTCTCCTATGCCACAACTTTGACATTCAATTGAATTAGTATGTAGCAGTCTTGAATGAGCAAACTGTAACAGTTGGTAAAACCGGTATGCTTGCGTTACGTGCAGTAGCACGCACAAAATTTTTTCGGGGAGGGGGGGGAGCAGTTAATGGCAGTTAATGAGAAACAGGGTCGAAAGTCCACCATTCTCCGTATCATACCTCAATACACCCTACCAAACACATTCTTTTGATTTTGCCGAGTTTAGGGGGGGGGTATTAAATTATTAATTAGCATTAATTAATAAAATAAATTGTAAATAGCAAATATTGAATAACATTTTGCGTTCTATATACATAGGATTTTCATTTATTGGAAAAAAAATCAAGGGCTACGGAGGGAGGGGGGAGGGGTCCGGACCCGTAGACCCCCCCCCCCTACTCTGTGTGCATTATGGTTACTGGAGATAAAAAAAAAAAATGGCATGTACCAGAAATGACGGTTAGGCTAGTCGAATAACCAAAATAGAAGTGAACTTCAAAATTTTCATTGTCATAAAAGATAACAGAGCGAGGCACCAGGACAGCTGCCGTCTTATCGCCAATAACCTCTGCGAAATACTAGAACGATGGTCAAAAGATGAGAATGAGCAACTAAACTGACATTTCATTCTCTCCTTATTCAACACCACACTGACACAAAGACTTGAAGTGCTCCAACAAATTTAACATGAATTAGCACCGATACACAATGGTACAAATCACCAGTCTGAAAAATGAAAATATGTTCACCGTATATTTCCGAAAATAAACCGATCAGTGCATAAGACGAACTGAAAAAAAAAAAAAAATTCTTTTGGAAAATGAGCGGAAAGAGAAATTTGAATACCGCACGTGATCGTTGACCTATGTTTCATGTAATGGAGGGAAAAAATTGTTGCATGATGCATTCCAATGAGTAAATGAAAATTTAAAAAAAAAAGTCTGAATCCGAGCTACTATTTAAAAACTCGAAGGATTAGTGCCTTTTTTCTTCTGAAAATATGGAGTTCTATTCGAGACATCCAAAAAGTTAAAATGCCTTACCCACGGTCAACGGAAAATGTTGGAGGGGGGCGGGGACGTTTTTTCCCTAAACGACTTTTTTCCTGAGATTGGCGGTTCTGCATATAAGCTGACCCCCTTATTTTAATTTTAAAAAGTTCGAAAAATATATACAAAATTACATACGAAGATATATGGTATTTGTAATGATTATGAACGTGATGAAATTTTATGAAATTACATGAAATAATTCCGAGTACTGTAGAAGCGTTTCTTGAAGATAGTTAAATTACAGTTGCAGCTTTTATTCAAAAACACGAAGTTGTTTTGTAGAGTCGTATTCTTCCAAAGATCTTATAGTCGAATTAATCGATGTTCAGCGCCATATTTGTTAACGTCCATACAATAAAACACACAATTGTGCCAAAAATGATAGAGCCGGTGCCAAACAGAATATTCACGCTGGTAACCTTTTATCACCCGATTTTCAAAACAAGTCACGGTCTTTTCTTATCAGTTTTCAGAATACATCAAAAAGGGATAAAATCTGATGAGGACTAATATTTAATGATATTTTTTATGTGTATGTTACGTGTTGTCGCTAATAACGCCCACTTGGCGAGATTTGCAACGGCGAAGTACCGAATATTGTTTGTGCATGTTTTAAACAGGAAATAAACACAATGAAAATAAAATCGTTTTGATTCGGTGTGTTGTGATAAAATTCTGTGGTTCATTAATAGACTTAACATCAAGAATTTTTTATCAGAATTTTTTTATGAAGTAATTCGGAACGTGTTAAATTAAATGCAGATAAAGAAAAGAAAAAAAAATTTGAATTTGAAAGAAGATTAATATATAAGAACTAAATCTTTTCCTATTTAAGTTAACATATGCTGATGAATAATGTGCACGTGATCCCAGAATGACAAGGGTATAGCTTTTAAAGCAGGTGTGTTGAAACCACCGATTTAGAAAAAAATATTTCTGGCTCAAAGTCAGATTCCAACATCTTCATCGACATCATCGCAAAAATACAAGAAAATTAAACAAAACCGTTAACTTGCTGCCCATAATCCCACAAGTCAATATAAAAAGTCACGGCTTCACGATTTTTCTTAAATGACAAAATAGAAGATTCGAAATTACAACGTTATGTGACATCTTTTATGTGAAACGGATTAATTCAAATTTTACAAACATATTTTTTTTATAAAATAAAATAATAAATTTTAAATACGTTATATTTTTAGAACAATTTCTTCCTTTTAAAGTTTATTTTGCAGTTTTCAGCAAGAAGGTAAAAACATGGACTTAAAAATGAATGAGCGATTGGGTGAGAGTTATATTAACGTCGCACAAAAAAGCAACAAGAGGACTATTAGCGATGGACCTCGTAATTTTGAGCCTCGGTCAAGAGACGGGTACGACACCTGAGCTGGCACCCCTCTCCAAACTTTCACACCATGTCAACGAGAAGACTTAAAAAAATTTGCACAATAATTTACAAAAAAAAAAAAAAAAAAAAAAAAAAAATCGGTCCATGTTCCTCTCATTTATTTTAGGTCTAGGCAATTACGAAGGCTGCGATAGCCTAGTTGTCAAAATAACGGACTCGTGGCAGGCATGTCATGAGTTCGAGCCCAGTACTGCTGAAGATCCGCCGTGTAGGAGAGCGATGTACGATAAATCTGTCGAGAGCTCAAACGTACTCCCAAGGTGTGGTGTGGTAGTTAGGAGAGGGGGAGCCAGCTCAGGTGTCGTCCTTGTTACTTGACCATGGTTCAAAATTATGAGGTCCCTCGCCAAAAGCCCTCGTGTAGCTGAACAGTGTGGCGTTAATATTCACTCACTCACTAGGACACACACAATTACGCAACTCTTATTATTCATCAGCAACATCCTATGTTTATGGCAAATTATTTCGTAATGAGTAAGAAAGGCGGATGTGATGACAAGCTTTAACAAAGCATAAGTTAGGCCATTGAAGTCTGAAGCACTACTATATTTCCGCAATTAAGAAAAGAATAATACAATTTGCATGGCTAATTAAAATGAATATCGATCCAGCGTGAACTTCACAGAATTTCGCCACATATTTCATACCAAGAAAACTCAAGGCCTTTCAAGATGCAACGTAAGCACCCTTACACGTTCACCACATGTACAACAACGTCGTGATAGCAACCTTCAACAAACGCGAGATCACAAACACAAACGAGAATTACCCAACTCATCTTCGATTGTTTCTAGGAAACTCGAACTGAAAAAAAAAAAAGTTCGAAACTCAAGATGCATTACCACATATTCTACATTAACACAATCGCGAATACAAAACACAACAAAATCCAACCTCCTTCTCAACCCTCGAGAGATCAGTCAGCGCGTGCGAGTTGATCAGACAGGTGCAGCGGGCTATCAACATGCCCGTCATCGCAGCTGCTAAAAGGAGGTGAGATTCGGGTCAAGTGGCGAATGGAGTCACTTTCTTCCTGTTGCCCTGGGCAACGGCGACCACGAGTAGCGGACAGTAAAAGCTGAGTCCTCCATATTTAAGTTTTGGTATTGAATTCCATAATTTTAAATACTAACTTTATAAGCGATTTTCAGTTCAAATAACAATTGAGAGTATCTGCTGCACGTGTTAGTAAAGATACAATAGTTTAGATAACAAAATGCAGCATTACACTAATATGTGTAAATCAGGGGTCAGCAACGAGTGCCAAATGTGGCACGTTGTACAATTCTCAGTGACACACTACACTACTTTACCAATTTGTCAATTTTGAGTGCGGGAAAGTTGATAAACTTGTAATGGTCCTTATTTGGCAAACACCTTCAGAATTATGGACATTTATGAAACTTTAGAGAAATCTGAAAGATAAACTCTTAAGATAAATTTACAGCTATTTTGGTAAATTATTGAATATCATTAATGAAGAGATTTAATTGTTTGAAGAGAGAAAAGTGCACATACTCTGCTTTTGGTTCTATACATCTAAGTATGGAATCTTTCCTCATATGAAAAATACTTCGCGCCAGCACAGAAATGTTTAACAAATAAATGCCCAGAATCGTGTCAAATTGTAAGTCACAAATTATACTCTTGATTTTGCGATTTGAAAGTAGAGCGGTGCAAGCTCTATGTTCGCATTAAAATTTTTATTTATCTATTTATTTAACTGTAACGAAGGGAAAGACTTATATTTTATGTTATTCATATCTTGTTTTTAACAAATAAGATTAAAAATACATAACATAGGTATAATTTAAATTTAAAAAAAATTTTCTTGAAGAAATGTTATATTTTTCGCCGTTTATTTTTAGATAAAATATTTTTAAATCATGCAGAATTAATGCATGATATCTATTCTTGACCTCTATTCTCTAACTGCATGCATTATCGTGGGAATCGAATTGTTAAAAAATGTCCCACTGTGGGACATGTTGAATCATACTTGTAGATTGGTTTGCCACATCTAAAAGGTTGCCGACCCCTGTTGTAGAAGTTGCAGAGGTGAACACGGGAAGGGAGGGGTGTTATATTCTTAAAAACACGTAAACGAGAGTTCTGAAGGGGTAATCCATGGTAAAAGTTAAAAATCTGGTGGTCAATGGGGATAATAAGACCGAACTATATGAATAACTATGAACAAGGAGAAGTTACAAGACAACTTATTAGTGACGTACACAAGGTATAAGTGACGTCTTATGAGCCAACTGGTCTCGGGCCACATCCACAATGGGAGTCTCGTCTCGTTTTCGATTAAGTTTTAATGAGATCATAATTCGAATAATTTCAAAGGTCAAATGTTATTTCCGGTTGTATTCTCCGAAGAACAGGGAATTTCGGATGATATGTCAACTGGCTACATGTAATGACCATCGTCCATGTATAGGCGTAGGCCTACCACCATGCACCATCATTACTCATTCGGTCAAAAGGCGGAAGTCGGTTGAGACGGTTTGTGCGATTGTAAGTCATGCACATTTATTTGTTTGGGTTATTTTTGTATGAGTATTTGACAACATATGCTATGTACTGTCTACTTTTAAAGGTTATAGGTGGGTCTACATTTGTGTAGGGTTTAGGGCCTACTTTAAGTAAGGATCCAGGCCTCAAGAAGTCTTTGTCTTGTAACTCTTCCTTGTTTATCTTATGAAATTGCTTATAGTATTAAAAAATAAATAGACCACTTTTTTTTCACGATCTGGTGCTACGAAGAGAACACCCAAATGCACATTGATATGATTTGTATAAGTTAATAGAATCAATTCCTAAGGAACTAAATAAAGTGAGGCTGAGATGCAATTTATTGTAAAAATGTCACGTACTGTACAACTGCGTATGAATTTGAACTTGCCCAAGTATTTTTACAACTCAGAAATTTAAAAAAAATGCATAATACGATCCCATATGTTTCGATTCTGAAATTAACAAATGGTAATGGTTACTCCAGCAAAGAAGTTCTAAAATGTATAGATGTTACAAAAAATTTAAAAAAATAATCTTGCCTAATTGAGGTTTTTATTTTTAATAAAATAGTTTCTCGAAGATAATTTAAAAGTACCCTATTTTTGCATTTCTGTTGATCTTTCTCAATTATGTTCTTCGTAATGTTAACTTTATATACAACACAAATCTTAATGAACAATGAAGCACAACATGAGCTTCTAAAGCATTTTTTATAAAAAACTGTCCGAAAATATTTTATTTTAAAAATATTTTTTTGTGTTAATTATATCTGTATCAATTACACAAAAATTGTTTCTTTTTTATTTTATTTTAAAAATCGCATTTTCAATAGATAAAACACTTTTTTCCTTCATCTAGTAGTGACAGACAAATTGACGTTTTGATTGAAACCAACTATCCAATAAAAAAAAACAACATTAAAACTAAAAAAATAATCCAGAGTAGCTTTTTCATTGTTAAACCTTTTAAAACGTAAAAAAAAAAAAACACTACGTGTGAATGGCAAAAATAAAACACTCAAGTAAACGTAGTGAATTTTTCAAAACGAGCATGCGTAATCGTCCAACATTTACTCCCCCATAGCCGGTCGCCATGTCTGAACATTCCATAACAGATAAGAGCAATCGATCCCGCCAAATGGAAGATGAATCCGCGGAAGTGGCAAGCCCAGCGTTGATTAATTTGTTTGTTAGCTTTCCACAACAGAGTTCTTGGCGAGCTGTTATGTCGGTCGCGACGACTTTCTTTTTACCTTTTTTTATTTGTTAGACGGGAGAGAGGAGTCTGTATCGGTGGAAAACGTGGAGTGCCGTGAACTTTCCTTTTCGTTGAAATTCTTGCCAATTCCTTGGGAAGTTCTCGCGCTTCGCCAATGAGAGAAGAAAAATGTTTTCAATTACGCAAGGAGGGCAATTGCGTGTTCAGCTGGATTTGGAAATGAAGCCAAAATAAAATAAAGTCTATAAAGGGGTTTTTAACTTGTTAACAATAAATAAACTTCAAAGGATACGCATGCAGAATAATAATGTTCACATTCCCGTTTACCTATGAATCATTTCTAAATAAACGAGTACAGTTTTAATCTTAAAATTTGTGCTTGAAAGTACGTTATCATTGCAAGGTTTCTGTATTGGACTAATATTGTTCATCATACAAAAATGTTTCAATTTATTATTTTTATTATTTATATTTTTTAAAATTATAATTTATTATTTATTTTTTATAATTTTTATTGATTAAAATAAAAATTTCAGAAATTTTTTGTTTGAACGAAAAATGTGAATATCAGGAAAAACGAATTGATATTTATTGATGATAATAATAATTATTACCTTAAAATCCGGTGAATAACACGCACTTTTAATATAAAAAAATAAGATCGAAATTTACCGGTGCCTGTTATACGCCGGGTATAAAAATGACAGCTTAAAAAAAAAGACTTTTACATATATCGAAATTCTGTGTATTTAAAAGAAATGACAATCCTTACGAACTTAACGGGTTATAGTTTTTCAAGTCTTCTATTTTTTTTCACAGCTTGGAATAATAATTCGAATAAATTACTCCCAAAGAGATAGTATTGCACTTGTACTTTTCAAGTTTCTTCGAAAAAAGGGAGTGCGCGTTGTACACCGGATTTTACTGTAATGATTGCATATTTGAAAATATAAATGCTAACTTAAATAATGAACTTCGGTGTTAAAGTACAGTTTTAAAATATTTCCTTGTTTTGATTTTCTTAATTTTGTTATAAATACTTAAATATAAAACAATATTAGTTTGAAGAAAAAAAGCAAAATAAAATTAAGATTCGTAAGAAACATGACAGTTCACAGATTTTATTCATCCATAAAATTTTAAACAAAGTTTTTAAGTCCATATTTCTCAGATGACACACACAATAGTAATACCGATTTTTTTTTTAATAAACTCATTTGTTTTAAACAATCTATTAAACATCCTTTTCAATCTGCCTTTTGTATGCCAAAAAATAATTTTCACACACAAATTAAATGAACGATTACATCACCAAAACTATTAATAAAATCTATGCCACGAAAATTTTTTAACATATTTTGAGGATTTAAAATAATCAAAACATACTATATTTCTAAACTGGAAACTTATTTTTAAAGAAGTATTTTTTTTTAACAAATGTTCTTGTATTAAATAAGAAGACGAATTATTAAATAATCTATTAATCAAATAATCTAATAATGAAATGGCCGCAAGATAACATATTATTATTCCAGCTCGGTGGCTTTGAGGTAGCGTGCACATTTCGTAAGCTCAAGGTTGAGGGTTCGATAGATTTTCTGGATGCAAAAATCGAGATACGCATGTTATATGGTAATGTGGCATGTGTGTAAGATTATTTGCGTATCAATTTGGCTCTAGTACTCTCGGCACAATTAAATCACGGCATCAGTCGAGAATTTGAATTAAATTAATTCAAGCGTCAAAATTTGATATCGAGAGCCACCACTGAAATGGCTCTCACATTTGGGGACTTACCGTGTCTGCAAAGACTTAGTTGCAGCTCATTTGGGACGGGAGGGGGGGGGGGTGATCTCATTTTTCTTTCCTGTTTTAAATAGATTCATTTCGGACACTTCGTTAAATCAATCCACGGGAGCACACACAATTTAAGTATTTTTAAAAACACACTAAATGAAATAAAATTTTCAAAACAGCAATATAAAACTAAACATAAATTATTTACTAAAATTTGAAGTGCTTATTTTAGTAAAATTATATTTTTTGAAACGGTACATAATTTTAGAAATCAATTCTATTTTAAAGTTATGTTGAATTGCGCATTATTTTATTATGGCTTTCAAATGAGCAAACAACCAACGATTCTTGCATCTTAATCATTTCTGGAAAAATATAATCATAAGAACCATATAACCGACAGTAAGCCCAATTCATACATTAAGTGTTTTCATATGTAAATTCACATAACGTTTATTACGATGAAGGAATGCAGAAAAAAATGAACAAAAAAATTGTTCTAAGAACTGAAATCAATTGTTCTTTGAAAACTGTTTTGTTATCTCATTGTTTGATAAATTATTTAAATGTTTCGAAAGCATTTTTTTTTCAAAAAATTAAAATTTTTTCTATGAAAGTTTTTGAAAATGTATATGAACAATATATTTTTAAAAATCGTTTATCTAAACTTTTTAAAACATATAGTTGTTTAAAATATAAGACCATTTTTTACAACATAGGATCGAATCAGCTATTTATAATTAAAGAATTGTCATTTACAAAGAAACATTTTGTGATATAATTAAGAATTGCATTAATTTAACGTGTGGTTCATGAGTTGCGGCAACAAGTTAATTCTGATTTTTTAATTTGTTCACATAAAAAAATTGTAAAGAAATATTTATTGATCCAGAAACTTCTGCATCGTATTATTTAACAACTATTTACAATGATTTTTTTCTTTAATTTTAACTGACGGGTTTTTAATGTTTCGCACATTAAAAAGTTTATACTACTTCAAGAGCACTTTCGGACAAACTGTCATAAAAATTATTCCTAAATAAACGCCACAATGTTCCCTTTTATTTTTAAATCAGAAACTGATCACATTGAACGGTATTATCAGTCTTTTCCCCCATAATAATAAAGCGAAACATTGATTTGCATTCACTTCCCTGATTTTGAAAACGTTAAAATTAACTTGTACTATTGAAGCGATAATGCTAACGACATAAAACAAAGGAAGAACCATCATCAGCGAATTTCTCTCCCATAAAAAACATCTCTAAAGATCCCTTTCCTCTTGTTTCGCTTCACATTAGTCCCGGTATTGTTCGTAAGTTCCCCAAAACATCCATACAAAATCAAACAATCAACAAGCAAATTATATTGCCTTAACAGGCCTAAATTCCGTTCTACATATTGACCTTAATTTGTCGGAAACTCGGAAATCCAAAAGGGATTCAAGAACGAAACAGGCCAAACTATATTACAACCCGTTCTTTTGTCACTAAAACACCATGCAATGAAAGCTTGTTCTTCCCCGCACATTTGATGTTGATTTTCAAACCGAAGACAATAGAAACAAATTAAAAGGTCTTTTTTTGTATGCCCGTAACAGTTTTTTTACGACTTCACAAACCAGTAGACAGCAGCAAGAGATGGTGTCGGTGAAGGACTAGCAGGGCGGGATTCCTGATTACTTCCTTCTTCTGTTTCACATGAATTAATCGCAATTAATGAGTGACATCTACCGAAAAATGTATACAAAAGCTCGAGAAGCCGTTTGGAAGCATTCTCGAGTTCACTCGTAATCGAAGTCGTAAAAATCAATGGAAAATCAACCGTAAAATCATTTTTTTACGGTGTTTCACGGTAAAAGCGGATGAGGTATATATGAAGTACTAAAAAAGAATGCGTTTCGAAGATGTTGAAATGTGATCGACGAAACATTGACAAATATCCATGTGGTAGGTGGTATTGACGTCAAGTGCATTTCTAAATCGAGTGATTAGGTTAAAATTTGGATGTTGCAATCATTACCAGTCGGCTTAACTCTTTGAATTAATTTTCAAGATTTCAAGTAAAAATAAAATCTAGGATACCTGAAATGTATGAATTTCGTTTGCCCTATTTATTTATAAGATGACACACATAACACAAAACGAAAGGTAAAATAAAAAATTTATAAATCTGAAGAAGTGTTTCTTAAAGTAGGGACGCGTGACTTGCAGCTGGAGTCGCCAAAAATTTTAGGATTCTTGGTATATTTTTTTGCATAAAATAACTAGTTAAAGACATTAATGAAAAATAATTTGTTATATTTAGATTCTACGCAGAAAGCCAATAATAATTGTTTATTTTATATTCTAATTATAGTATCGATCAAATCTAATGAATACTGAGAAAGTAATTCGTCCGGCGATGTCGACTTTTGTTCCAAGATTTAATAAGCATACCGTAAAATCCGACGTATAAAGTGCACCTATACTTTCAAGCTGTATTTTTTAATTTTGAGGTATATTCGCCGTAAAATCGCGCACCCCCATGTTTTCCTAGGAACTGAGCATATATTCGAATTATCGAGAGTGTTCTATTATCGAAGGTTTGAATTATCGAGAGTCGACTGTATATTGTGCATTATTTTATTTGTTTGAAAGCACTTAATTTTTTAAAGCAATGACTAAAAATTAATAAACTACAAAATCAAGAATTCTAAATGGTATTTTGATAATTAGCCTTTATTATTCTTATAAATGATAACAAAAACTACCTTTTCTTTCTAGAATAGAGAAGGTATTTGCAACAAGTATAATGAAACAATTGATTACCTTTTCAATTGAAGTAAACATTTTCCCCGTTTGATAAGAAACGACGTCAAAGCATTAATTTGGTACGGAAAACGACAAATATACAAGTACCTCAGCAACCACAAATAAAATAATGTAAACTCAAGATAAGAAATTCAACACGCAATTCTTAATCGATTTCATACGTACGATTTCTATTCATACGTATAAAGTAATCATATATTTAAAACGTAAGTGTATTTAAATGCAAATTCTGGCTGTTCGATCAACGGATCCAGAAAGATGAAAGGCAGAATTGTTGACTAATTAAACATTCAATGCAATGCTTTAAACTTTTAAAAGTTACCAAGAAAATTGTATTTTTAAAAAAGTTTTATAACATTTAATAAACTTCTGATTTTTCTGTTTTTATATAGTTTCAGTGGTCAAATGGTTTCGATAGATTAAACGTTTTCTACAATTTAATTAAAAAAATAATTTTAATTTAAGGCATTTATTACAATTCAATGCAATAAACTACCAGTATATTATGGATGCTAAAACCTGACTTATCAGTGCATTCATACATATTGGCAGTTTACTTCATAATCTGCCATTCACATAAAATTCCCATTATTAATCAACACTTTACTATAAATATTTAAATAATAGTTTATAAAATTACTAAGCATTCCCTACTTCATTAAAATATGCATTTTGAACATAATTTTAAACCTTATCAACTCATCCCTGCATATCAAGTTTGTACATTCAGATCAAAAATTATTAATGGTCATAATTAAAGCCATAACGATTTGAATTTAATTTGTTGAAGCGCATTATTTAATAATCAATATTAAAGAGTATACTATATATAGCAGGGTGAGCAAATAGCGGCTCTGTGAGCCAAGCCAGTCAGAAAAACCAATAAAAAGAAAACGTTCCCCATATGTGGGTCACATATTAGTAAGCATAATGTTTTTCCATGGGGATCAACTAGAGTAAATATAGATGCAAACATTTCAACAAGTTATCGCATAAAACTTATTCTAAAATTTAATGTGCTTGTAGCTATAGAAGATATGGAATTAGTACAATAAATGAATTGAAAAAAATTGCCACCATTTCATTTAACTTTATATATATCTAATATATAAAATTCTCCTGTCACAGTGTAACCAAACTCCTCCGAAACGGCTAGACCGATTCTAACGAATTTTGACCGTATATTCAGTAGGTCTGAGAATAGGATGCAAACTAATTTTCATTCCGATATTGCAATTAGTAAAAGATATTAATTAAAAACCTTAAAACGCCTATATTGTTTACTCCTGCGGGTTGTTTACTTGGCAGAACTTCCATTCCGTTTCGGGCCGAGCGGTGATCCGACGTTTTCCACCATCTTAAAATTACCATCCAATTTCTACTGCTTGAAATCAGACAAAAAATAATTACAGAATCGGAAAGATCATTTATTTGCCACAATACGGAAAAATGTTTTTGCAAAATAATGATATTTTCTATTTTTTAAGAATTTTTAAAAAAGGGTTAAACTGATGCGTTTTTATGGCAAATTATTTCTAAATTGTTGCGTTGGAATTTGTTTTCGCGTTATTGAAACGATATTCTACACTAAATAACTTCAAGTCTTCTCTTTTAGATCCAGTCATTTAAAAAATAAAATTCCCAAAACTTTTTTTAAAGATTGTTTAAAAAAATACTC
>BMAO01018262.1:0-22914 GCA_019973975.1 Trichonephila clavata | reverse complement strand
CTCTACATCGGCATTTGGGATGGAGCATAAAACAATTTAGTAAATTTTTTTTTTTTAATTTTAAGGGGGATATATTATTATTCTTTAAAATGTTAAAGTATTTCTGATCATTTTCTATTCAAGTTTAATTTATCTTTCTGTTTATTTAGTTTTAAACGGAAAATTCTTCTCACTACATCTTTCACACAATTCAGTCATTACAAATTCTATTACGAGAAAAACTTCTTCCAATTAGTTTGTCCTTCAAACAGTACACACGATTTTGTTCAATGAAGTTAACTGACAATTCCACAATGTATTCATACCAAATTTTAAAAACAATTTTAACATTTGTAAATGTATCCTGTATTAAATTTTTTGAGTATAGACAAATAATGGCTGTTGTGGAGAAAGACTATATGAGATGTGATGTATGGTTTTGAAAAAAGGTTTTGGTATGTGTGTAGTATTTTTCAAAAGTTAAATATCACCGAAGCTGATTATATAACTGCAAAATGAGCCTTATTTTAGTAATTCTTGGTATAAAAATAAAGCACTTCACTTTCATGCAATGAGTTTATATTAAACTAGCTGAGAATGCCCGTTCTTCGCACGGGTTAAGTTTTAAAAACAAAATTAACATATAGCAATTTTTTTAGGGAGGGTAAAACCCTGTATGAAGTAGTATAACATAAATTAAAAATATTTTTTTCAAAGGAATGTTCACATTATAAATATTGTAAACAAACTACAATTTGGCCTTAAAGTAAATAATTAATAAAACAAATATATATATTTCAATTAGCATGCTAAAGAATAAATAGATATGAAAAATGAATGCAAATATAAATAAAAATTATAACAGAAAAATGTTAGCAGTAGTAAGTTTCTGCTATGGTGAAATAACCTGCAATAGAATAAACCGAAAGAAAAATTAATGATCAACTAATTCACTGAATGCTATCATAACATAAGAAATATTAGGAAACTTTTAACCGGAAAAAATGCATGCGTGTATCAATGTGAACACGCGATAGAAGTTAACTTCTTTGGCTTATATATAATGAATTGTATAATTAAGTTTTATTTTAAAGTAATCTTATATATATAGTTAACAAATTTATTATTAGCATTATTATGTAAAACTGTATTTAAAAATAATTAGGATGGAAAAGGTGCAAGTTTAAGCAAAATTTTCATTTTCAATACATAATAAATAAAAAAATTTATTGAATACATTTATAGAAAAGTCATTATTATATTATTATATTTCCATTATGCTTATGGGTGTTTTTGTACATACTTTTGTTATCAAAGGCTTGTGGTAGCTAAAATAAGAAATGTAGGTTTTGCACTCAATATCATTCAAAGAATCTCGAAAACACTACATCAATCCTAGTATTTGATTTTGTCGTTGGTATTACTCTGTTATTTTGTAGAGATAAGGCGAAATTATCTTAAAAATTCAATCAATTGTAGAGATTGTCTAAAGCAAAATTGACATTAAAATCTCCACTTAAAACCATAGGTGTTTTGTCATAATTTTATTAAGTAAAGCAGAGCCTCTTGATGTGTATGGTAATAATGATCGATAAGGAACTCTATAATGTCATCTAATTTTTTGTTCGGAGTAATATATACTGCAGCAATTATAATTTTTGTCCATTATCTTTTCCGCATTCAGCCAAGCACAATCCCCCACTGAAGATTGTATGGTACCAAAAATATCGGATTGACTGACAGAAAAATCCATGGATGGAATTAAAATGTTAACAACGTCGGCTAGAATTTTGATATATCGCAACTCCTCCTGCTCTCATATTTGGTCGTTTATACTTCAAAATGCAGTTGAAATTAGGAATAGATATATTACTTTCATTGTCCAGCCAAGTTTCTGATGAAACTAAGATATTTGAATTGTTACTACCAAATCTTTTAAGTCTACATCGTGAGCTCTAAGACTTGGCAATTACACTGCTCGCCACCGTAAATGCAACATCCTGAAGGAAGCACGCAATTAACATCAAATTTACAACATGCATTAGCGGAGGTGAGATATGCAAATGATTAAATTTCAGCGCAGACACATCACGCACGCCTGTGGCGCCACCTCAAAGCGCTATTTAAGGCTTCATGATTTCGACGATTTCAAGTTCGGCAATTGTGTTTTTTTTCAAAAAACGATCAGTTATGTCTCGTAGAAAACAGCGATCAGCTTTTGATCAAGTATCCAGTTCGACAGAGGAAGGATAGTGGCCTACCGAGATTGTGGATTATCTTTCAGGGAAATCGGTAGTCGTGTTGGACGAAACCAAACAACTGTAATGCTGATATGTGACCATTGATGCAGGTGGGTACGACGGACCGACGTGGTCGATCGCATCCACCTCAGTGCACCACTTCACGTGAGGACAGGCAAATTGTGTGCATGGCAGTGACGGATCGCTCAGTCACATCACGAACCATAGTACAGTACATTTAATCTGTAACGCATCATTCAGTGTCTGCGCGTACCATTCGACGCCGTTTACAGCAGAGTGGTCTGACCGCAAGACGTCTATTGCTTGGTCTACCCTTGACGCAGAACCACAGACGTCTCCACCGTCAATGGTGCGATGAAAGAAGGATGTGGGTGGCAGAATGGAATGAAGTGTCTTTACTGACGAGTCACGCATCTGTCTGCAACACCACGATGCTCGGATTTGAGTCTGGAGACACCGTGGAGAGAGGATGCTGAACAGCTGCTTTATGCACCGCCACACTGGTCCTGCACCGGGTATTGTGGTATGGGGTGGTATTGGATATCACTCTCACACTCCTCTAGTACGCATTGTCGGTACTTTAAGCAGCCAGCGCTACATCTCCGAGGTGTTGGAACCAGTTGTCCTTCCTTACCTTCAGGGCTTGGCCACAGCCATATTTCAACAGGATAATGCGCGACCACACGTGGCACGCATTGTCCAAAGGTTCTTCGTCAATCACCAGATTGAATTGCTTCCCTGGCCGGCTCGCTCTCCGATCTTCCACCGATAGAAAACATGTGGTCCATGGTTTCTCAACGATTGACCCAGATTACACCCCCAGCTGCCACATCAGATCAACTTTAGCAACGTGTGGAACTGTTTGGTCTGCTGTACCCCAAGAACACATCCAAAGTCTCTTTGAATCAATGCCGAGGCGTGTGGCAGCGGTTATCTCCAACAATGGCGGCTACTCTGGCTACTGATTCTGGCAGGAACCACATTTCACAAAAGTCTGTAAATTTAATCATTTGATAATTGGTCAACAACATAAAATAAAATTTGTTGTGCTATCTCTTGTCTTTCTTGGTGTTGCAATTACGGTGGCCAGCAGTGTAAAAGTAAAAATCGATAAACCTTATTGTTCTTTATGAAATTAATCAAAATCTCACATACGCTCAGCTGGCATTTTTTTTACGTGTAGCGTTGATATCTTTACAAGGTAATTCGACAAATTCACGCGAACTATTTAAATTGTCATCACATAGTAAATTTCATCATCTTGATGATGAACATTTGAAGAAGAATCACTAGTCGATTGAAGGTAAATTTTTTTTTCGGGCTCTGTAATCTCGCATATGCTTAGCTGGTATTCTTTTACGTGTCGCGTTGGTATCTTGACAAGGTATTCCAACACAATTCTTGCGATTTATTTAAATTATCATCAGCTTGTAAAATTTCATCAACTTAATGATGAACAACTGAAGAAGAATCACTAGTCGGTTGAAGGTAAATTTTTTCCCGGCTCTGTAATCTCGCATACGCTTAACTGGTGTTCTTTTACGTGTCACGTTGATATCTTGACAAGGTAATACAACAAATGCATGCGATTTATTTAAATTATCATCAGCTAGTAAAATTCCATCATCTTGATGATGTACAACTGAAGGAGAATCACTAGTTGATTGAATGCGAACTTTTTTCCGGGCTCTGTAATCTCGCATACGCTCAGCTGCAGAGGCGGCTTAAGCGGCTGGCGGCCGCCAGGGGCCCCAAGCTGTGGACTTCAGTTATAAATTAAACGTGCAACAAAAAATTTTGTACTGATATTGCAAACCCAATGATTACCACGATTTGAATCGTATAACAATTAGTGTTGCCCTCATATATTATATGTAATTTCGGTTAAAATCCAGTTTTTTTTTGTTTTTGTTTTTTAAAATGTTTTTATAATTTTGGTTTTTAATATATATTTTCGGTTCCACGTTTTTAAAAATTTGATCCCAGATATTAATAACTATAAACAATTACCAGTGTTTAACTCTTTCGAAGGAATTTGGCATTGGAAGGTTCGTGGTTTATTGTTATCTGGATTTTTGTGTTTATATTTTGAGAATGTGGGAAAGAGTTCGAAGCAGTGTCGGATTAAACGACATGGAGGCCCCTAGGCAGTCGAGCTCTCGGGCCCCTGTAGCCTGTTTTTGGAGCACTAACAGAAAGCAGAAATCGCATTTGTGGGCCCCTAAAAATCAAGGGGCATATAGGCAATTGCCTACTCCGCCTCATAAGTAATTCGGCACTGGATCGAAGTATTTTGTAAATTTAGTATCAGTTTTATTTCAGTCAGCATAACAAAAAATAGCGAAATATTTAAGTGAGATTGAGATTTCTCTAAATTGATGAATGAATCAAATAGTGAAATAGATGAAAGTTATTTTTTGAAAAAAACTGTAGATTATCTTTGGCTATTGAAATAATTGATCACAATGATTTTTGCATACTAACATAAGATCTGAATTTTGCTGCATCTTTTACCAGTGGTCAACTTAAATTTGATTAAATTTTAAAGTTAAAATTTCAGGTAATGTGCATCTTGATCTTTAATTTTTTCATTGTTTTGGTTTCATAGGATCATTTTTACACTATTTGCTTTCAAATATTTGATTTTTGAGAAAAACTCGTGTGTTTCTAGTTTGATAATATTTTCCTTTTAGTATTTCTACATTTTAAGTTTTTGTAATATAGAGAAAGGGAACTATGGACAGGGCCAACCATGTGGAAGGTGTGGCGCATGCAATGCGCAGGGGCCCCAAAATGATCAAAAACTAAAATGTACTCTTGCATATGAAAACTGGACAAGATTCCTATCGTACGAAATGTGAATTTTGTCATAAGCATTACTATTGCAGATCTCTGAAATTCAACAATCTGCAAACTAATTCTAAATCATGCAGACTAACGGTTCGTACTACCATACATGAAGCATATAATAAGAATGGATTTCAAATTCTGAGAAAGATTCCTGAACAACATTCCTTCTTATCAGGTGCGTAGCTACCACCGTGTCAATGATATGGGCTCCCCTAGCTACAGAGACCCCTGACGTGTGTCAGCAAAAAGTCGCAAGATATTATCAATGGTCATATTAAGAGTTCCTTTTTACGTTTATAAAATAGTATGTCACTGGCATAAAACGATATAAGTTTTACGTGTGAATTCTGAATCTCAAGACCTGCAATAAGAAAAGTTTAAAAGCTGGTAAAATTACTCAATATAATGAGAAGACAAGGAATGGTGCGAGCTCCGAAATGTAGGAAAAACTCCTCATTCAAAGCGGATCGACAGAAAGATCGTTTGAAGTGAAATACAGATAACACTTAGGATGGGAAAAATACATTCAGAATGGTATTTGCTTATAAATGACAATAGACCAGTTGTAACGATGCAATTAAATGTTTTATGCGTACAGAAATCATTCAATTTTTTTTTTCTGTGTCAACCCATCGTTGGCGAAATTTAAATAAAAATCTGGAAAGGAGTAAACATCCAATATTTGTAAAAAAAAAGTTTCAAATGCACGATGGTCAGCAACAGCAGATGCCGTACGAGCTATAAGACTTGGTTATACACACAGAAAAGAGGCCATGGCTGAAGTCCGTGATAAAAATGAGGAGAAAAAGATCACAATACTGGAAGCAACTTCCCCTTTGAAAGAGATGGGCACGTATGAAACTTCCCTATTGACTGTGATTTGGGAAACCATATTCCAGAGAGTGAGTACTACTAGCAAATCATTACAATCAGTTGGGTGTGAGCTATTAAAATAATCTAATCTACTGACATTTTTGGAAAATTATATACAAAATTTCAAGAATGAATTTGGAAAAGCAACTACTTTATCAGGGCTCTCATTTGAAAAGGAAGTAGTACAAGCTTGCAGGCAGCGAAAAAGAAAAATCATTTTCGGTGAAACTAAAGAAGGTCATGAATTTGAAAATAGGGAATATTTCTTGGTCAACTCATTTTATGTCATATGCGATAGGACAAGTGCAGAACTATCCCAAAGAGCTGGAATATATGAATCTGTTATAGAACACTTTTTTGTATTTTTTGACGAGAGGTTACCTGCAATTAAGAAGAAAGTCGTACAAAAATTAAAGGGTATTTACAAAGACGATATTGAATCGTTTAATTTTGACAATTAATTGGATCAGTTTTTGCTATTTTTAAAAGAAAACAAAGATACTATCGAATAAAGAAATTTATCCAGTTGCAAAAGAAATGGTATCGACTTTCCCTAATGAAGAGATACTTTTAAAAATATTTTTAACTATACCGATATCAAAAGCATCAGGTGAAAGATCTTTTTCGGTTTTAAAAACGCGTTAAAAATTATTTAAAAAGTAGTATGGGAGGAGACAAACTGAACAGCTTGGCCATATTATATATAGAACAAGTTGTTTTGGACCAAATAATCGATGAATTTGCCTAAGAAAAATCAAGACGTAAAGTTATATAGCAAAATTTTAAGCTTTTAAGTAAGGTTTTTTTTATAATTCTTTAAAATAAAGTTAAATTTTTTTTGAGCCATTAATTTTTTTTTATTAGCTATACATTTTATTTTGAGAATTTAAGGTCAGCAAATATTTTTTTACTATTTAAATTTTTCGGCTTTTCAGCCCACGGGGCCCCAAACCTTTTACCGCCAGGGGCCTCCAACTAGCTTAATCCGCCTCTGCTCAGCTGGCATTTTTTTACCTTCGAGGTTCTTTTGCTGCGCTTTTGTAATATCTGATGCCTTGTCTGGATTAAGAATCTGACTGACTTGAGGATCATGACGGTGATGAACATCGATTGGAACGCGATTACATGCTTTTGACTATTTTTTTTTTACTTGGAATAGTATTCTCAGTAGATTCTGCTATTGTAAAACCTGGAAATTAATTAATTGCATTACAGTAAATTATATAGATCATAATGCTTTTTTGTAGAACTTTTAATTGAAAATTTAGAATTAAACAATCTATTCATTCAAATTTCCTTCAATATTTTTTATGAAATATGTGCAATCCTACCTATATATGAAAATTAACATTTATGAACTAAGAGACAATCTATTTCATCCAAATTAAAATTCTTATTTGTAATTTTTTTCGAATGAATTTAATAGTTATTTCACATTTATAACATTAATATTTGATGTAAATTATTTTTATTTGTCTAAGATAAACTAATCAATCAGTGTATAAATAAATAATTATAATTTATTAATACTTACAGTAGATGAACGGGTTAAGATGACTATAAATAAAATTTTTATCCACGTCTTATTATGTTTTCGATATAAAAAGTTTTTTGTCTTTTAACTAATAACTTTCACTGACAATGTTTATACGGGAAATCTTCATTAACGTGGGCTGGATTTTCTACCGCCAAATTCTCTTTTCTAGCCGAAGATCGATCGCCAAGGCGTATCCTTGAGAGGAACCGGTTTGTAGTAACCATATGCGATACGATTCTCCTCAGAGAAAACTCGGCGTAGTAATACATTGTATTCCTGACATTCGGGTTTTCATTTCAGTGTTGATGTTTTCTGAAAATATTACCAGTGTAATTTAAAGGGTAGGTTAAACGATTTCTCGAATTCACATTTTAAACTTTTTTATCTCAAAATGAGATTAAAAAAAAACTTTATGTACATGACAACTAAGTTAAATTTCAAGTTTTTTCTTTTCAAAGCAAAGAGTTATTATTTAAATTCGAAGCTATAAATTTCATTATTTTTATAAATACGAGACATAAGTATCAAATGAAACATAGTTTTAATTTTTTGCCAGAACAAAGGAAAATAATTATTTATAATTATGAAAAAACACACATTTTAGTACAATTAGTGCAGATTGTCTAGTCAAACTAATCCAGAAATCTCAAATATCTTACTATCCTAAATATCTATTATTTGTTTTATCTCATCATTACCTTAATTTTTAAAGAGATAATCACTCAGATTTTTCGAAATAATCGAATGCTTTTCTGAAAAAATTTTCTTCCTTTATATATATTCAGAGATGATTTATTTTTTAAAATCATAGATTATTTTATATTGGGTTTTTTTTAGATATAATAGTTATAAGGGTTTTATTATAGTTTGGAAGGGAATATATACTTATATACAGTACAATATCTTACACATTTCATAATTTTCATTATATTTCTCTTTTTTTTAACTACAGATTTTCGAAAAAATAGCGATTTACAAAAAGCTGTTGATATTGCATGAGTTCCTGAATAGTATAAGAAAATTCATTTCTGCTCCTGATAATAAAAGTGGCCGCGGTAACCTAGTGGTCAAGTTAACGGACTCGTGGTCGGTGTGTCATGAGTTCGAGCCCAATACCACTGAAGACCCGCATTGTAAGGGGGCAATGCATAAAAAATCTATCGATGCTTAAACGTTCTCTCGTTGGTGTGGTGTAGAAGTTAGGAGAGGGGTTGCCAGCTCAGGTGTTGTCCTCGTCACTTGACCGTGGTTCAAAATTACGAGGTCCAAAAACCCTCGAGTAGCTGAATAGCGTAATGCTAATATTTATTCACTCAAGATAATAAATGTGTTGAAAATAAATCTCGGATTATCCACGTATAATAAAGCTAGAATTTTCAACTACCAAAACATCACGGTTTCTAGGATTGCTGGAAAGGGGTGACTGTAAATTGATATCTTTGCTGCACCACTTTGAATGAACAGGAAATTCATCAATCAAGAGTTCATTAGGGATATAAACATATTAATCTTAAATTAAGATTTCAAAATTTAGTATTTTTTTTATGAAACTAATCAAAATAAAAACTCTAGAATTAACTAATGTCTTTTTGAATCCTCCTTGATATTATTCCTTTTAATTACTTTTACAACTTTACATACATATGTGTAAAATAATTAAATGATTTTTTTTTTCTAAACAGGACATGAGATGTAAAAATTCTTTTCATTGAAAATGAGTGATTTCCATTTTGTACAATTTATATTTCAATATTTGAACCATATGAAACTACAATTATAGCAAAAGTTATAATTGACATAGTTTAAATATCCACGTAAAAATTAAAATAGAATTGAGACAATGATGAAATAACAAAATTTATGTGCTCTTAATCCACTGTTTTCTAATAAAAGTTGATAAACATTTAAAAACATGTAATCTCAAAAACTTGGAAAATGATTTTAAAAATATCATATTATGTCTGAAGGTTGAATATATTATGCCAATTGCAAAATTTTAAAATGAATGTTGAAAAAAAGAATATGTTCTGGTTAAACACTTTTCTCCTTGCAAAACAAGAATGAATGTTTTAATCAACCCGACTTAGATTTTTTCAGAGGTCATAGTCAATTTTTAAAAAATGATAGCATTAATTTTTTGATTTGTTTAAAGATCATAGCCAATAAAAATATGATTAATAGCATTTTCTTAATTTCAGAACTTAAAACAAAATCAGTAAAAAAAAGTATCAAAAAATATAAATTAATTCAGTGCTTTTCAAACTGTGGGGCGCGCCTCTCCAGTGGGGTGGGATAACCCTACAAGGAGGGTGCGAGCATGTCGGAAATAAAAGATTAATTAAGAATGTATCTATATATTAATTTATTCAAGAAAAGCAAAGGAAAAAAAATTCTGATATAAAAATTAATCAAATATCCATGTACACTGTTATAATATACTTATAAATTGTACAGTACAATACATTTAATAATAAATTTATCTATATTAAATTAAGAACAAGTTTAATAATTACTACCGACTTCCTTGAGCTTGCTATATACAAAATTTAATATATCTTGATAATTTGTGTTATTTATAATTAAAGTCGTATTGTAATTTCAGCGTCAAAGTACATTATTATTGCTTTCAATACAATGTTATTGTATGGGGGGGGCGATGAAAATTATGATTGAAAATTGGGTCGTCAATATTTAAAATTTGAGAAGCACTGAACTTATTGGTAAACTTTTTATTTTAGATTATCATACATGGTATGATTTATAGCATACCATATTCGATTGTGTCATATGTAACATCTACGTACTAAAGTATCATTGAATTTTGTAGATAGGATGCAAAAATGAGAAAAATTTATGAAATTAATATACTTAACTATTAATCATTTGTAAGAAAATAAAAATTAACTGGATTTTTTATTTCTCATATAAAATTCTGTTTTTTTTTTTTTTTTGACATAATACTGTGTAACTTTTACCTTCAACATTAAAATTCTGTAAAATATAGAGTATGTTGTACAGAAATCATTAATATAAAACATTATCTTGTAGATTATTACACACAAATTCAAATGTTTAATATTATTCAGTCAACTATATAGAAACATATCTTTTGCGAAAAAAAATTCACAGGTCACAAAAAACAGAAATTTTTTTGTTGAATATTTTTTATATGCCACGAAAACAATAAATTAACTTTTAATTTTTTCGTATTCGTTTAATTAACAATCATTGCATTCTTTACCGTCTAATTGATTCGATCAGCTGAACTATTTTTTAGCACTTGAAAGCAATTAATCGTGTAAATGTAATTCAAGAATTGGCTCTGTGCATTAAATATCTAAATTCTACGAGGATATAATGCTTAATTATTTAAAGAAATTTAGAAGTGATACTTTAAATTTATAAGAGGACATTTTCTTTCTAAACTTATAATAATCAAATTTATATTATTTGAAGACTCCTAAATTTCTTTGCGTATTCAAAGAAAAAAAAATTCTTTGTGTTCATCTTTAAATTTGACCTTTTTTTTTTTGCTAAATCCTATGTTTTATTTTGCAGAGTTTCTTGATGAAATTATTCATTCGAGTATCTTGATAAAAAAATATTTAAAACTCGTTTATTAAGTCATCAAACACTTTTTTTATGCGAAACATAATTATTACAAAAATATATTAACAAACTTTGTATAAAGTTTTTTTAATGCTTCAGTTTTATTTATTTATTTTACTGTTTATTTTATGCTTCTACATACAAAATACTATGTTTAATTAAATGTTTGGAAATTCTACATCGTCTGAGTTTTTTACGTATGTTTTAAATTTTGATTTTTAAAAATTTAAATACTTTTGGTTAATTCCTTATAGTGATTGTGGTAACCTTGTAGTTATGGTCACGAACTCGAGGCTGGAATGTCTCGGGTTCGAGTCCTGGTGCCACAAGGGACCCACCATGCAGAGCAGGCCGATGTACATTGAATCCGTAGAGGCTCAATGTCTTCCCGATGATGTGGTGTGGCAGTTAGGAAAGGGGGTTGCCAGCTCATATTTTAGTATAATCAGTAAGAATTTCTAGTCAACATATAGTAAGACTGGATCTAATCTAGAAATTTTATATCTCTTACTATTCTAAATGTATTATTTGTTTTATCTTTATCATTATCTTAATTATTAAAGGAGATAATCTCTCATATTTTTAGAAATAAACAACTTTAGTTAAAATTTTTGTTTCTTACAAAATCAATACTTTGAATTTTCCTCCATTAAATTTATTCACAGCTAATTTATTATACACAAAGATTAACTCATACAAAGTTTTTTCGATATAATAGTTAAGAGATATAATTTGGAAGTGAATATATACTTGCAGTATGGTATTTTGTTTCACATTTCTCATTGCTTTTCTCTTTTTTTTTTATTAATAGTTTTTCGAAAAAATAAAGATTTACAAAAAATTGTTGATAGTGCGTAAGTTAGTGAATATAGTTCAAGAAAATTCATTTCTGCTCCAGATAAATGTGTGGAAAATAAATCCTGAATTATTCACGTATAATTAATTTAGATTTCTTAACTACTGAAACATCATGACTCTTAGACAGGATTCCTGAAAGAGGGATAAAATTGATATTTTATTTGTATTACTTGACTTAACAGGAAATTGATCAATCATCGATATAAATATATTTATCTTGAATTAACATATCAAAATTTTAACATTTATTTATAGAACAAACTAAGGCAATTTAGAACAAAGGATTTTAGAGGTTTGCTAGTGCCTTTTTCAAATTTCTTTATTCCTTAAAATCCTACATGATCTTTTTTTTTATTGTATCCAGTTAAGGGAAATTTATTAAAGCTCTTGCTTCATTTAGTAAAACACTTCTATATACATGTGTGTAAAATAATTAAATGATTTTTCCCCCTAAACAACATATAAGATGCAAAAATTCTTTTCAATGAAAATGTGTGTGTGTGTGTGTGTGAGCTTTTAATTTTCCGTTCATAATTGAGAACGAACAAAAATATTGCGATTAGAAATATTTGCAAATATGAACATCCCTTTTATTTTTTTTGTACAAAACTGAACATAATAATTCTTCTGATCTTTCATGTTTAGAAAGATACCGTTTTGAGGTCAACAAATCTAGTACTGTTTTTGCGGCATGGTCCAAAAGATTGAAAAAAGGGGAGTGTCTCCCCTTTTGTTAAGAATTGGGGAGTGGTTCAAATACTTGAAAACTATCCTTCAAGTTATACTGAGAATTTCTTTTTCTTTTATTTTTGTTGCTTCGCTACTATAGTTCACTTCTTGTCTGAAAATCATCAGTTTAGAAATCTTTTTTTTTTTTACCAGTCATTTTATTGTAAGCGATCTAAAGTTTTAATTAAATATCTTCAACAAGTACGAAATATGAAATATTATGAGTTTTGTTCAGTGATTAATTATATAAAAATACTAGCCGCGTGGGGTATAACGGCTAGTATTTGAACTGATCAACTGAATTTGTTTCACTTGTTAAAAAAAAGTCCTCTGTTAACAACAAATGAAATCTATATTTTATATTACAATTGAAACGAAATGCTTTAATTTTCATACCAATTAAAAAAATTTACGAAGCTTGTATTCCTTTTTTTATAAACTATGTGTTACTTAGAAAAAGCCACAACATTTTAAATTTCACAAACAGCAAAAAACAAAAAAAAAAATTCAAATTTACTTATTTAAATTTCTAATACTCTTATCCTTATGAGAAAATAAAATAATTTTGAAAGGTAAAAAAAAAGTCAATTTTTGAAAACACTAATCTAAAATAAAGTTCAAGTAATGATCAGTGCATATAATTTGCACAATTTAGCCAATTAAAAAACACACATAAAAGCTAATTACCTAATCACTTACATATTTTTCAAAAATTTTATAATGCTATAAAATCAAAGTATTGAAAAATTAGGAATATAAAATGTTTGCATTATTTTTATATAGTTTGACAAAGTTTAATATTAAAATATGCTCTGATATTAAAACATTTGAAGTAGCAAATGTGCTTAAATAAAGTTAAAGCTTTTCAGTAATTGAATTTGAATTTAATTGAAGCGTTCGCACGAAAGATGAAAAATATACATGTTAGATGGATTAGCTATTGAATGACTTTTGGAAGAAAGTTGTCCCATATTCATTGCATCGCTAAAAATTATTCAACATTTCTTAAACCTAAAAATTAAATTTTAAATAATAGTAATCAAATAGTGTTATTAATTAAAAAACAACAAAAATGGACAACTAATTTTATAAATTAATTTAACATTGAAATTTAAGAACATGGGTTCTTTTGGCTGCAGACTTCAAATTTATATGCAATCACACCTCAGCTAGGATGTTTAATTTGTATTTTATTAACTACCACACAACATCATTCGAGAAATTTGAGATCCCGTTTCTTATATTAAGTCGCACTTGCAGAATTTCACAAAGGGAATTCTTGGTAAAATCAGGATTCGAACCCATGACTAATCTTTTAAACTGCGACCCATTAAAAAAGATAAAAGCTATAGAAATACCTTATACGAAGTAAAAATAGACGTGAAAACTAAATACTATGTAGAATTTTCCCTTAGAATGTAGATTCTTATAAATAGGTCTGTACTGCGGAAATCTATCACGAACTGCAGTCTTTTAATGTATAAAAGAAAGTAGAAATGGAAACGACTGATTTTATAACCATTAAAAAAAATAAACTTTATTAAAAATAGATTTCTTTGAATGAAAAATAAATTGATTAATTTGAACATACCAAATTGTATTAAAAATCTTTAAATTTCATATGAATTTCATTAAACTTACCAATAATTTTATTTTATATAATTATTCCACTTAACAAATGGTTAGAAATTTGTATTGTTTTTAATATAACAATTATAAATCAAATAGAATGTTTTTCGATAAAATAAAATTACTTAATTAAACCAACACTTAAATTAAGCCTTTTAAATTCATTAGAATTTCATGCTTCAGAAAATAATGTAGGCAAAATGTAGATTCTTCCTTCAAATTGTATACACAATATATGTAGAGAGAGACCTTACTTTTTTTGCTTTTAAATTAGTATTAATGATGCATAATTCACACACATTCTTGCATTTCTTGGTATAAATATTCTCGTAGAAAAAAAATTTAAGTATTCGAATATTCTTTTTTCAAATTTTTCATAAAAATGACACCTTTAAATTAACGAATGCTTCATTTCATAGAGAATGTGATGACTACGGGGCATTTTCCAATTCCATGAATATTATTATTGACAAATCTTAACACGTTCACCAGATCAAATAGCAACATAAACCGTCAGAATAAGCTGTTTTACAATAAATAAAAATACCTATGATAGTGGGTCTCATAAAACAAAAACGTGACTTTAATTTTAAAAAAAAAATTAATCAAGTGGAAACTAAATTTTACCCGTTTAACAGATTTATTTACTAAATTTAATGAGGTTAGTTTGTACTTACAAGGGGACAGCATGAATTTTATTAAAACAAGAACTATTTCAGCATTTCTCGCCAGATCAGCTAAAGAAGGATAATACTAGAGATCCCGAATTTTATCAATTGGACACAGACAATCTGTCAGGACATATTAACCTAAGTTCAACAGTTAAATGCCTTTAATTCAGATTTTGAAACCAGGGTTGAGAATGCTTTAACTATGGTAATACCACAATCGGCAATGGATTCATATGGTCACATTGAAGAAAAAATGTCACATTACAATAGGGACTGATCATAATGACCTCTAACGAAGGTCTTAAAGTTTAGAAACAGATGTCAGGAATTTTGGCTTTAAAAAGTGAAACCTGTTATTAGTCCCGAACTATAGAATATCGCGAGGAAATTTCAAATTGCTTTTCCGAATGTGAAGGAGTTTCAGCACAATGTTGCCTATCTCCAAAAACTAAAAAAAAAAAAAAAATTGAACACTACTAACAGAGGAGATTTAAGGTTAAATCTGACAAAATTGATACCAAATGTTGAAAATTTGATATTGTAACACCAGATCCTCCCATTAAAATCATTTGTTTATTGTTTAGTTATTTTATTTAACAGTTTTATTTATTAATTAACTTTTAATTTAATTAATTCACAGTGATTTTTAAATTTTAAACACTATACTTCATTACAGTTAGAAATTTAATTCTTTGAACGTAGGGGTAGTAGTACCAGCTGTCAAAAAGACAGTTAAGTTGATAAATTTGCAAAAACTCAATATTAATTAAGCAGGGGTCTATCCCAAACATTGCCCCCTGAAAAACATGACAAGGGGTCTATGAGACAAAAAAGCTTGGGAATATATGTTTTGAAGAGTCCAGCAAAAAACAAATGATTTATTACATATATAGTGAAAATCACTTAACACGAAACTGAAGGGACTGAAATATTTTTTTGAAGAATTTTGTTAAAAGAATTTCGTGTTAAGAGATAGTACAAAAAAAAACATATCAACAAAATTAAGTTTATCAGAGCTTATTTTATCTACATCGAATGTATATGCATGTATTTCATAAAAATCAGTGAAACAAAAACATTCACAAGAATTAAATTAAAATTAATACAAAATTTTAAAGTTTTTTGAAAAACAAAACATTTATTGAGTTTTTGGAAAATAATCTAATATTTTTCTTTGCATTGGCTTTTTTAGCATCAAACTGTCAACAAAGTGTTCGATGTCGTTCATTTTGTTATTCATTTCACCATTGGAATGCGTGTGTGTGTCTTAAAACTGCGCACACTTTGTATTGTGTTAAGATAAAAGCACTGCAAATTTCTAAATCTTTAGTGAAGTAACAAATATGAAAAAAAAAAAATGTTTGTAAAAAGTCACGCAATTAAAATATGATACTATCTGGTATTTTCAAATCAGGCCATATATTCAAGGGAAATCTACACAATCTTTCATAATACTTATTATCTAATGTCTTAAATTTAATCATTTGCATTTTTTTTCAACTATCTTTTATAAACTAGGAAACTGCATTTCATGAAAGGTTTCTGTAATATACTCCTGGGTATAAAAAGCTGCACTTTGAGCAATAATTCTATATGTTTAATTAGAACATTAATTTTTATTTTATATTAAAATATTTTTTGTATCTTTTATTGTTTTTTAAAGAGCCGCAGCTGAGTTGTGATTTGAATTTTGATTTTAGCAAAGGTCTATCATGTGAAACTCTGCAAGTGCTAATTATAACGTGAAACGGGTGGTATTGTGTACAAGTTAGGATAATACTAGTTAGCGACCCAATTTATGTGCCACAGTGGTTGTCAAGCTTTTTAAACTCACGTAATCCTTAGAACTATAAGGTATTTTCAGGGCGCTCCATTCCACACACACACAAATACTATAAAGAATGCAATTAAAAAAATGATATTTTGAAGTAGATCAACATGTTATAGGTACTTCATGTAAAGACAATTTTTAAAAAAAGTACTATATTTTTCATCAAAATTTTTACTGTGATTTTTCAATATAATTTATAATCACTAGTAATATTAATTTGTGATCTAAGTAACACTTACTCATGTGTTATATTCAGTAACTAGAATATGTGCTTGTTATACAAACTGTTAAAGTCTAGATCTATTGAAATCATCTGCAATCACATTTCATATTCTCTCTCAGTGTTTCATTTTTTTTCTTATATTTTGTTCTTTTTTTCCCGCAGATACATTCAAAAATGTTTTTCCATTTAAATGCATAGTTTTGAAGGGCATTAAAATGTTTAAACTGTGAAACAAATCCCATGTATTTTGCATGAATTTACATCCTAAAATTTAGGAGCTGTTCTTGTGTAAACTTAGATTTTAATGGAGAATCTGATGATCTATTAAAAGTTACTTCTCTTTCATTATAGGTATTATTTCCGCAAACGGAAAAAGGTGCATTTTCCATTAGAAAACTATTTAGCTTTACAGGACATTGTACTAACGAGTATAAAATCATTTCATTGAACTCCGGAATAGTAAGCAATAGAATATAATGTTAATAAATTCCAATTAATTATGCTAATCAATATTTAAATTTCATTCTAGATAAGGGCTTTGAAGATTTGACTTTCTTCTTAAATCCTAAAAATGATTTTACTTTTTAAAAGGATAGGGATACTAAGGATTTAAATAGATAAATATTTTTTTGCTAATAAAATTGAAATTTTGCTGATATTTCTAACTAAGCAGTAATAATCAAACAAAAAAGAAATTCATATTTTATTGAATTTTACTGTTTGAGGTAAAAACTACAGTATAATGACAAAAAAAAACCTTTGTATGAGAAATAAAAAATCCAGTTAGTTTTTATTTTTTACAAATTTAGAGAAATGCATGATTGGTCTGTTAAGTATATTAATTTAAAATTTTTTTCTCATTTTTGCATTCTATCCACAAAATTATCATATTAATCATATTTTTATTGGATCTAGTCTATAACTAAATCTAAATCTAATGTTAGAATTTTTTGAAGATTGACTATGATCTCTGAAAAGATCTAAATCGTATTGATTAAAACGTTTATTTTTGTTTTGTAAAGAGAAAAGTGATTTCTAAAACATTCTTTTTTCACATTCAAAATTTCACTGTTAGTATAATTTTCAGCATTTAGTAGTATTAATATATTTTTAAAATCCAATTCTGAGTTTTTGATATTTGTATGATATTTTTAAATATGCAATAACACTTTTTAGAAAATTGTGGGTTATGGAACACATAAATTTAAATATCTTTCCATAGAAAGTATGCAAATTTTGTTTTAATTTTTACATCGATATTCAGACTAAATAAATTGTAATTTTGTCTTTAATTGCAGTTGAAGTTGGTTGAATTACTGAAATATTGTTAACTCTTGCATGGGCACTTAAATGAATGCTAGCTTTAAGATCAGCCAATTCTTTATTTAAGTCATTTGAAAATCTAAACAAAAATACCCAGAACTCGCAAAAGCGAATCATTTAGACACTCTCTTTGGGGATGGGGAGAGAAAAAACGGACATGGCTATGGTTTTTTATTTTATTATGTGCCAGCTGCAAAGGTCGTTGTTTGTCGGAAGGAGAATGCATACAGTGAGCGGATGGACCGGTCAGCTAAAGATCCTTATCAGAGAAAGAAAAGGGGTCCTATTAAAAATTTCACAGCGAGCAGCTTTTGCTTGAACAATAGAGAAGGGTCGTTTTATCCAAGGGGTCAAATTCTGCATAATACAACACAGTACCGGTTTGAGATGTTGGGAGGTTTCTTCCGCCAAAGGGGAAGGAAAGTGTTCATAGAGGCAACTAATTGCTTAACCCCTCTCCAACGGCTTTTCATAGTATTTTTAGCATTGACAACATGAATCCTTATCTGACAGAATGTAGCTGGATTTATAGTTTGTAAAATGCCTTACTTCGAAAGAGAGACAGGCAAAAATGAGAAAATATAAAACAGTAGGGTGTGGAAATGGCAAGGTCAAAATCAACGGTCAAGCAGTTTTAAAGAGAGCTCATCGATTGTGTGGGGACAGAAAGACAAGCAAAACTGTTCTTTTTTTTTACTCGTGTAAAAGGGGATATTTACCATACAAGGGATTACTTTCTTCTTTTGTAATAACTATCAAAATTCAAATACCAGAATATTGAATAAACTTAAAGCATAATATAAGAGATTAAATCACGAAGGATTTTCACTTTGAATTCAAGCAAAATAATTAAAATTAAGAAAGAGCTCAAACAATTAAATTTTTCTTTTGTGTGAAAATCATTAACTTTTCCTTTTGACCCCACTTAAACAAATGAATATTGCTGTTGCATTTTTTTAATAACAGCAATAATATTTTCTACCCATTTTTTGATGCACTCCTCAATAAAGTTATTTTCAAATAAACAAAAATTTCTAATTAAATTTATATTTTATTTAGATCAAAAACATCGTAAATTAAAAAAAAAACTTATTTGTAGCAAAATCTAATGTGTACATACAGTAGCGCATATAAACATTTTTCAAGGGGGAAGGGTCCATTGTAGAAAGTTCCCCAACTTGTATCATACCTCAAGACAAAACCAATTAATTCTTCTGATTTTGTTAACAAAAAATAGTAAAAAATAAATTACTGAATTAATAGCTAGCATTAATTAATAAAATAAATTGTAATTACAAGTACTTAATTAAATTTTGCATTATATACATATAGGATTATCATCAACTGAAAAAAACTCAAGGGCTTTGGAGGGGTCACCCCCCCCTTGTGTGCGCCATTGTGTACATATCTTTTCACTTTTTAGCAAAATTTTTGAAATTTATGGGAAAGGGAATACATAAACGATACATTTAAAAAAATAAAATTAAAGTATAAATTTGATTTCTTTTACGTGAAAATCTAATTTTTTTTCTGTCGAAAGGAGTAATTGAATTCTTTCTGAATATTTATACGATGTTGAAAAGAAAATATATAATACTTTTAAACTCGTTTTATAATTCAGTCTAAGAATTAGTGGCATGCACATACCTCTTTTTTGGGGGGAGAGGGGTAAAAAACACGTTGACCTAAGCGCGAAGGCATAAACTAGATGGCGAACATTAAAAACTTGTTGGTCTAAGGAGGGGTATTGAACTCTCAAACCCTCCCCTTGTGTGTGTGTGTGTACGCCACTGCTAAGAATTAATTGTATAGTGAATACATTCTCTTATATTTGAAGTTAATGGGGAATCCCAATAAGTTGGATTCAGATACACAAAAAATTGCTATACTTACACTATAAATCTATTTAACAAAATGAATGGATTTGTGTTTGATATATATGAAAAAACAAACCATTGAATTGCACTTTAATTAAAATATTCTTTACTATCTGGATTGAAATTAAAGTTTTGTCTGAAATTATAAAGTCAAGATAGCTATCTTCATTAATTAATATATTTCCTTTTTATTATAATCTTCATTTGAAAATGTTGAAGTAATGAAATTCAATAACATTTGCATTTAATTTTCTTGTTGATAATAAGTGTTCCAAAGTGGTAGTAAAAATTTTCTTTCTTTCTTGTAGTAAACTCTGACGGCAAGTTTTCCTCATTCTGAAGCACAATTATTCCTACATAAAAAATGCAATAATGAAGTAAATTTGACAATATCAATTAAATTGACAATTACTGGATAATATTGCAAATTTAAATTTTTATACAGCTTTCGCAGCCAGCAATACTCATAAAAAATGAATTATTTTCAAACTATACATAGTTTATTAACTAAAAAATGAAATAAATTTTTTTAAATGTATTTAAATAATAAAAACTACAAAGACCCATTAATTTTAAAAATAAAATTTGAGAAACATATAGAACACGAACGTATATTTTTTGCGGCAGTTTCTGAAAAGAAAAAAAAAATGAATATAGAATTTTTAGAAATATTCCCAAATTTTATATTGGAAAGATAGCTGCATTTTTAAGAATAACATTAAAGCTACTTTTGTATTTGTATAAATACATTTTGAAAAAACGAATGCAAAGAATGATAGCATTTAATTTTGACTCTTATTTCTTTATTGTGAATGTGGTGTGGCAGTTAGGGAAGGATGTACCATCTTCCGTCATCCTCTTCCTCTTAAAAATGTGTAGAATAGCATTTCCAATAATTAAATATCAAACAACAAATTTTAAATTAAAACAAATGTAAAAATTGTTAATACATTATTCAAGAAAGTAAGAGAGAATTATATATATTACATCGCACTATAAAGCTGCACGAACGCTATTGGTGAAGTCCTCATTATTTTGAACTATGGTCACGTTTTGAGGAAGACACCTCAGCTCTCCTAACTCCACACCACACCAACGAGAGGAATTGGACCCTCGACATATTTAACGTGCATCGGCCGCCTTGCACGGCGGGTCTTCAGCGGTACCAGGCTCAAACTCATGATACGCCAGCTACGAGCGGTGACCTTGACCATTAAGCTACCACGGTCTAGTGTCAAGCTGCTCATAAAAACTGGCAGTGCATACATAATTCGATTCAAGGAATTATAGAAAAAATAACAATTGTGAGAAGTTGAAAAAGTTTATTAATATTTTATCTAAAAAGTTCAAAATTAAAAAAAAAAGAAGAAAATTTGTAAATTATTTTTATTGAAAATAAATTTTGCAGTCAAAATAAGCTTTTCATTTTTTAAAAATTTTATTAGCATACTGTGTAAATCAAATATTAATTTTTAACATTAAAATAATGAGTAGTCAAAAATAGTTTTTGAAGATATAGAAATACTAACATAAAAATATATGTATATAGCATTATAAAAAGTTTAATCGTAAAATTTTCAAAATAACAGTATATGAAAATCACAAGTATAAGTAGAAAATAGTTTTATGAAAAAATAAAAATGTAAAAACTTAAAATATATATATATATTAATATAAATAGATATATAAATAAGTAAACATAGTATGTAATAAATAAAAGATAAGAAGAAAAAATTTTAAAAATTAAGTTTATTTATATATTTAATACTATTTTAATAAATTTCAATAATATTATCATGTTTAAATATAACGAGATCTCCTTACTTTTAAAAAAATACCAATTGTTTCAAAAGAAAATTAGAAATTTTATTTAAAAAAAAAGAATTATATGTGATGGAACTGTTTTGAGCGCTTAATATAAAACAAATTTCTATATCTAATCTTTTCAAATAAAATCAAAATATTGTTCAAAAACTAGTTGAAAATTTCTACCCTGAAATACAAATATTAAAAATTCATTTTTTTAATGTATTCTATTTAAAAGTTGTAATTGTATTTCGAACTCTTTTTTGTGGTGGAACCCACAATTTCTAACTCTTTTACTCTAACTTAGTGACGCAGTCAGACGTAAGAAGATCCAACAGACGGCAACCACATTTGAATGATACTCGCGCTGCTTGGCTTTTTGGCGTATTCTGAAGCTTGAAAAAGCCCTTGTTTCTGAAGACATCCCTTGACTTTATAATTTCAGACAAAGCTTTGTTCAATCAGATAGTAAGAATATTTTTAATTAAAGTGCAATTCAATGGTTTTATATATCAAACACAAATCCATTTATTTTGTTAAATAGTTATCAGTAAAGTATAGCAATTTTATGTATCTGAATCAACCCATTAGGATTCCTCATTAACTAAATATAAGAGAATGTATTCACTACAAATGGTCTTAGCAGTGGCGTACACACACAAGGGAGAGTTTGAGGATCAGCCTCCTTGAATGAAATGTTAATTTTCGCCATGGAAACATACTTCCTTAGGTCTGCGTGTTTTCCTCCCACCTCCCCTCCCGAAAAAGAGGTATGTACACGCACTGATTCTTGAACTAATTATAAAATAGGTTAAAAGTATTATATATTTTCTTTTCAACATCAATATAAATATTCAA
>BMAO01018261.1:0-19126 GCA_019973975.1 Trichonephila clavata | reverse complement strand
TTGACAGATTACTGTCCTTCAAAAAGTCATACAGAATACTAGGAAATATATTCTAAAAGAACTCATATATCACGTGAAAAATACAGGCACTAATATTCTAAGTATGAATATTCCAACAAACTATATTTCAAAAAATAACATTGCTTAAAGAACAGTATTTTCACGTGAAATAGAATGAAAAATATTCATAATTCTAATGTAATAGGATGTAATAAAAATATTTATATTGAATCTCTTATTCAGTAATTCCAAAAACAAATTTTGAAAAATTAATTTCTATGGAATAAATAACTGACTAATAAACTGTTACTATACATAATGCCTTGAACAATTCAAAAGCATAATTTTCTTTTTATGTTTATTGTTAAAATACTCTAGCTTAAAATATATTTCTTTAGACTAGAACAGTTCAATTTTATTTACGAACATTAGAACTTCATTCGTAGAATGAGTAGATCAGAAATCGTTTGGTATTATGGAATTACGAGTAATTTTAGAATCTAGAATTCTTCTGAAATTAATATCTTTCAAGTTAAAAAAAAATAAAAGTTTATGTATGCATAAACTTGATCTGTTTTCCATTAATTGTTTTGGACTTGCCGAATATTACTCAATCAAACTTCGAAAATTGCATTCGGCAACAACTTCGATTTTCCAAAGTGTGCCAGGGTTTTTCTTACTAATGTGAACTATAACATTCGCCGCATATTACAATGGATTGTATGTTAATTTCATTGATTTGGTCTATTTGTTTATCAAGTAAGTTAACCAAGAAAAATTTATTGACTACCCGCTTAACTAGTAATCAAGATTGGGTATGGATAGAATTAAAAAAAAAGAAAAAATTCTTTGGCTTGTTGAAAATGAGCAAAATATAATTTATTCAAAATAATTTTTTTGATGATTTGTACATTTTTAGGGATGTAGTAGTTGATGAAAACATTTTTTTTTTAAATCACACATTTAAAATTCCTAATGTTTTATGTTCAAGTATGCTTTTCATTCGACTCATTTGAAAAGCAACACTATACATCTTCATATTTATTTATTTCATTTGATTATTTCTATAAAAAATTGCACAACCATTTTATTTATTTTCAAAACCAATTTAATTTATTTTTAAAATCAATTGAATTTATTTTGAAATAGTTTGGTTTAAAACTTTTTTTAAATAATACAAAAGCTGCAGAGTGAGTATTCTATGTAAGTACCACGTTGAAAATTGTTATATTAAACATGTGTATAAAATGATTTTTATATGACAAATAGAATGTTTTTGACAAGGTTTTCCTTAAAAAGAATGTTTTTCACAAGTTTAATTTGTAACTTTTGTTTAGTAAATTTGAAACCCTAACTTTGAACTTCTTTAGTTTTGAAATTTATTTTTGCCCATAATATATGTTTATTTCCTATATACTTCAATGGAAAACATAAGCAATTGTATAAGTCATGCAGTCACGCTTATGCGAATATAATTGTGTCTTAAAGATATGAAAATATTTTTTATAAAATAACTTCCGAAAACGTTTTGTATGTTTATAAGTGAATGTAATATACACTTCTGTATAAATCATCTAAATCTATGACCTCCAACCTTTTTATATCCGCGGACCGGTCAACGCTTGATAATTTTACTGCGTCCCGCTGAGAGTGAAACGTTGATTGTTTATATTTTATATTGTTTTGATTTAATAGTTCTAATTTAATTCTATTTAAATATACATTCAGAAAATTTATACAAAAAAGTGCATATAGAGTAAAAATCGTACACATCAGACAGAAATACACCAGAGTAAATAAAATAGAAATAATTTAATGTTCCTTGGGTGGCCCGGTACCATTTGATTCACAGACTGGTGGATGGAGACCACTGATCTAAATGTTATTAGAAAATATATGAATTGTTGGAAATGATCATTGTAATACTTCTAGAAATCGACTAAAAGTATTATTAAAAGCTGTAGAAGTACAAATATTTCAATTTCAGCTTAAAATCGGATAAATATTTCAGATCGAAATGAAAACTGATTTGATATTAGTTAATTTTTTTTACGGTATGGTAGGTTTATCTCAAAAAGTCCTCGTGATCTTCATTTTGTTATTTGTTTGCATATTATTCCTTCAAAACTGCTTCTATTTACTATCATTTGTAATATTCTGTTAGTTACAACCACTTTCATTAAAACAAATTACATTTTATAAATTTCAAAATAGTGTTATTCCATAGAAAACAAAGAAGAAAAATTCTGCATCATATGTTTGCTTATTTTATATCGAGTTTTTTTAGAAAAAAAAAAGTTGATTTAACTTGATGCGAAAGAAGTAAAATAAAAAATTGCTTAAAACATGCTCATTTGCTGAACAAAGACAGGTGTTAATTATCTTTTCCAGATAATAAATAGTCTAAAACGCCCACAATGTGCTCTTGATCTATAGAATTATTATTTGTAACCTTGATATAAAAAATATCACCAAATATATAACGTTACAACAACATTTCTTAAATAATGATAGCTAATTACAACAGTCAAAGCATGAAAATAAATTAGAGGTCGCCTATTGTAAGTGTAACGTAATGCATCATTTAAATTAAATTAGCGAAATTTCTCATTTGGAAATCTAGTTTTTTATTGCTATTTTTTTTTAATTGCATATAACTAAGTTTTATTTACACGTATCTGTAACAAGTTAAAATATCTTAAATAAATACCTAATGTTATATTAGTGCTTTTAAAAATTTTATAACTGAGTGTTCTGAAAAAAAAAAATCAAATCTATATTTTTTTGAAATAATGTTAGGTACATATGTTTATCTTTCGGTTTTAAAAAAAAACATGTTTCTTTAATTTTAATTTTAATAATGTTCAACAAGATTAAAATTAAAACAAGATTATGCATTTGCTATTATAATGTTCATTTGAAGAGAATTTATTAATTTTAAAAAAAAATATCTTTAAAAATCTAATGTAAGCAATATTTTTTTCATATAAATTTTATTTCATCAACAATGTCTGTGTAATTAGTTTTGTATTAATTATAATAATTAGGAAAAATATCTCCCTGGTACATTTATAACTGTAATTGTATCTAGTATTATGTACTCAGGTGTTTTGGAATAAGTCATTACAATATATTCAAACATGTTTTTTTGCCTTTTTTGTACTTAATTCTTTTCATTTCCGTTATTCGAAAGACAGTGTTTGTTTTACAGATATATGCGGGTCACTTTATCACGATAATTTTTTTGTAAAAGAAGAAAGTCATTGATCCTTTAGTTTTGTGGGGAAAAAATGGTTTGGTAGCGAAAAAAAAAAAACGTTTAAATTACCGTGGAGAAATCTTAAGTCGAATCAGCTTAGTTAAATTATATGCTTGATATAGCTGCGCGACTATTCTTAAATCAAAACTGATAAAAAATATATAAAGAATTTCTTTATCAAATCGCGTACATTTTTTTTAAAGAAAATATGAGCCATTATAATCCATTCTTAAAACATTCACTTTCTATTTTTTTTCCGGAAAAATTTCCCCTGCTTTTAAAATTGAGCTAAATCAGATTATAATGTCTGTTTTCTATATCGGAAATAAGGTTTAAAATTTTTTATTTAATCATTTTAAAAATCGTCTGTAGTTGAAGTCCTTTTTGAGGATTGACAAATTCAATGTTGGAAATCAAAGTTTTATTTTCATCTTTTATTTAAATTAAGTATGTGAGTTTTGAAAAGTATATCATACTGGAAGCATATTTTAAAATCAAATATTTTTAAGTACTTTATTTTTTAGTACAAGACGCAAAAAATTATTAGCTTCGTAATAGTTAGAGAGGAAAAATTAAGAGTAAAAAATTTTTGAAAAAAAAAATGGTTCTGTCTTTTTTTAAACATACGAAAATGTTTCTGATTTTTAACTATTGTATTGAAGTGATTTATTTTTAATAATTTAGTTTAAAAATATCTCCTCAGTTCCAGCTTTTTTTTATTATTTTTTATTTTTATTTAATATTTTAAATACTAATATATATTGCGTGAGATAATACAAAACATCTTTTATGAAGGACGATGGTTTATATTTTTTTAAATACATTTTATTTAATGATATTCCATGTTGTATTTTGTATAGTTTAAGAAAATTTTTACTTCTGTAGAAATAAGATGTTAGTTAACTAAATATACTACTTATTATTTGCTAAGCTTCAAAGATTTTATTTAGATTTTAAATGTTTGGTTAAATAGTTTATGTACTACAACTGCAGTATTACAATCACCAAGCTTTCAAAATGATAGTAACATTAATTGCACTTGAAATTTCAAAATATTTTTAGTAGTTTTATAGTAAATATTTTCGATTTCAGTCAAGAATTATTTTCGTTAAAGTTAAATGACATTCAAATATAAATTTCAAGCCTTTTGCTCTTCAGTTTTCATTTAATCTATAGTTTATTCGCTGGTAATAGTTTCTTTAAAAATATTTTTATTTCCCAAACAAACGAAACTGTTGAAAGAATGATACACGAGATCTTTAATCGGTCACAGCTAAGGACGCCCTGAAAAAAAATAAAAGAAATAAAAAACAAAAACTCATCTTAAAAGCAGTGATGCGAGGTTGGTCGAAATATGATCGTTTTGGTTCGTTGAAAAAGCAATCGTTTGGTATGAAACGTGAGAAGGAAAATAAATCTGGCAACATATTTGACGATGGCTCCTATTGATGACTAAAATGTAGAGCAGTAAAATAGTTGATGGTGAGAATTTTTTTTTTCACTAGCATTAGGGTAAAGTTTTTCAAAATTGTTTTAAACAGCTGGCTTAGAAAATCCAAAGAATAATGAAGGACATTAAAAAACAATTCGTGTAGCTCCTGTATTTGTATTAAGAATCCTTATCGATGTTCTAAATCAATGATGGAAAAAAAACTTAAATGCTCAGAATTTGAAGCGTTTCAAGTATTTTAATTCATACGGCCTCATTAAAAAGCAAAACAAAAGAAAAAAATAATAATTGTATGTGTGTATGTAGTATTATATTTTCCTTCAACAGTTTTCTGTTTTAATGTTAAAAAAGCAGTTTTTTCTTTTGTATGTATGCTGCGCTTATATTCAAATAATTTGGGTACAAATATAACAGCCTCAAAACAATATAAAATGAAATATTTTATGTATTTCTTTTTCACTGGAAAATATTTGTATTTTATTTGCAACATTTATCATATAAATTTTCATATCTTGTAATTATTTTTATCACATGCTATTTACTTAAAATTCTAATCTCATATATCTCCCCCTAATACCTTATTTCGAGACGCATCTCATTTCATCTCGCATTAACGGATTATATCCTATGATTTGACAGATTTATTCGCGATTCTTCGTTAAAAGGATTATATCTTGACTTTTTTGACAGATTTATTCACGATTTCTGAAAAAGGGATATTTTAATAACTTACACGTGCCTTACTGAGCGGTTACAACTTTTCCCTAAAACAGTAATGTAATTTCTAAAAATAATTAATATTTCCCTTCACTTAGACACGTGATTATGTTTTTTTCGCATGCATTTTTCTTGCATTTAGCTATACGGAAGGGATAGTTCCCTTCCTCCTCCTTCGTCCCTTGTTTTTTGGGACTTGAGTGGAGAGCACGTTTAAAGTAAATGTGATGGTAAAGTCTTCAAAATAAACGACTATTTGACGAAGGTGAGAATTTTAAATTACCACAACTAGATTCTTACAACCACAAAATGGAATCCTAGACTATATATACAATTAAGTTCTGTAACTAAAAATCAAAAATCGGATTTATATCTTTTTACATTATTTTCTTTCAAGCACTTTATAAAAATTGTATATAAAACGTATAAATCAAAGTAATGCTTATATAGTTATTGTATTTTCTCTTCAGACTGACCACCTGATCGAGACATCTGCTTATGCGCCTCAGCGCCCAAAGGTCATGTATACTGAGATGGGCACAGTAGGCCTTGGCCCTCATGGGCTGTAGAACCACTGGGTTTAGTTTAGTTATTGTACCTATTGTTCAAAATGCATAATACGTCGCAGACTGTGTACTTGTTCTAAGAGTTCTAGACAGCAATATTTAGAATTTTTTCGTTCCACCGTTTGAATTTTGGGAAACGTTTGAACCCTGCCATTGTAATAATATTTTTATGTGAGCTGTCATACATCGAGGAGTGAGTGTCTATATACAGTGGCGCACAAAAGGGGGGGGGAGGGTCATCGGGTCCGGAAAACCCTAAAGCCCTTGATTTTTTTTCTCGATTGATTATAATCCTATGTGTATAGTATGTAAAATTTAATTAAGTATTTGTTATTAATAATTAATTTTATTAATTAATACTAATTATTCATTCAATAATTAATTTCTTTACTGTTTTTTGTTTCCGAAAATTGACAAAATCAAAAGAATATGTTGGGCGGCGTTTTGGAGCATGATGCGAGAATAGTGGACTTTCGACCCTGGATCCCTTCTTGAAAAATTCCTGTGCGCGCTACTGTCTGTATATATGTACACACATACGGGGGGGACATCAGTCTTGCACTGATTGAAAAAGTCATATTATAAAATAACCGTTTAATATAATAATGTAACTTTTGCATCATTGGATAGGTCAGTTTTAGTAGTTCTTTTTGAGCAATAAATAGCGTGAGTGCTCTTCAAGAGTGTCTCAGGGGAACATTTGTAAGGAAGACATAATTTTTTTCTGAAATGGCATCGATTATTGCTCAAATATGTGCTTTGGTTTCACGAAACGGAATCAGTCATTGTTGTCCAGCTTAAATTCTGACGTTGTTGTGGAAGTAAATATTCTGGTACAAAATCAATAAAGCGAGGGTATTAAATGCTTATAGAAACATGCAGCGTTAAGGATCTTCCTATATGTGGCAGGCCTAGTGTGAATGAAGCAACTGTCGAACACGTTTGGCAATCACTTCAAAGGAGTCTTTCTTAAATCAACTTCGGAAGCATCGCAAATTTTTCATAAAATGCTTAGGTTACATGCTTATAAAGTGTAAGGAATATTAAAGAACACTAGATGGGAATTCCACTTGAGACAATTTCTGAGTTACTGGGGGAGGGGAGCACTCGTTTAAATTTACTAAGATAAATGGTCTTATAAAAATTCACAATACAATCAGTGGCGTAGCGTACACCTCCGCATTGTGGAGGGGTCAGGCTTCTAAGGGGCCTAAAGCCTGAGTGATGCTAAGTACCTTAGTTAATTTGTACAATATGAAAGACAAAACCTGACTTTACAGGGGTGGAGGATCAAACGGGTGGCGTAACGGAGAATATTAGGGACCCCTGCAATGTTAGGTTTTGGGCCTCAAGCTGGATCTTACAAAGATTGCAACTTGGTGTCAGTCAAACTTTGAGCCCCGCAACGCGGAGATTGCGGAAGTGTACCAGTGGCGTAACGTACACCCCCTAGGGTTCTAGGGGGGCCCAAACGCTGACTGACACCAAGTATATATGGTTTTGAAATCCTTTATAAGATTCAGCTTGGGGCCTAAAACCTGACTTTGCAGGGAGGCCCTAACGTTCTCCGTTACGCCACTGGTGTGTACGTTACACCACTGGGTCAAACGTTCTCCATCACGCTCCTGCTTACAATACATCTAAGCAAACATGTCTAATTATAATAGTCTTAGCACAATAAATATTTATTTTCAGGGCAAGACTTTTGGGTCACCCTGTGTATATATATACACACATCAGATGAACTTATACCATAATCATGATAAAGCGTTCTAAAATCTGTTTATTTCACCATGGATTGAACGGAGCTCTATTTCAGTTCTTTTGCTACCCTCCGTCTGCAGCTGATTATTTACATAACATCGCATCATATCAGAACTATGCACGCAAGGAACGTGTATGCGATGCACCTGTCATCCCATACACGTGACCACTTTTCTAAATCTATTTTACCTTGGAATTAAACTAGTGAAATGGTATTATTTCAGAGAGAAGATGAATTAGCATTGCATATTTGCATCCTGTTATTTTTGTCTCTTGTAGATTATAAGTAAAATTTTGTGACGCTATTTTTCTCACACGAGATATTTGCATATGGTGCCAAATTTAGTGATATTTCCTGGTTAATTTTTTGTCCCCGTTTTAGTTTTTTCCCCTTTTTAAGTTATTGTAACCTAGACATTCTTAACGATTAAATCCCTGCTATCAAATCAATTATTGACGTTTCTGTCATCATTGAAAATAACATTATTGCTAAAACAATGTGTTACTAAAATAAAGGAATACATGAACATGGTACGAGATACCTGAATGAAAATAATGGGTATAATAGTTTGAAAAAAAAGCAGTAGATGGGACTCACCTGTGTGTGATGTAAATATATATTATTTACTTAAAAGAATTAATAAGTAATTGTTTATTTCCCGTGGTTCATTGGCCTCGATAGAGAACCAATAAATAGTTAAAATAATCAACTGTTAAATTAACCCGAAATATGCTCTATTAGATAGGAGACATTCCAAATGAGTGTACACTGGTAATCTCCGCCCAGCTATTGTTCCTTTTTTTCTTCCACGGAAGCAAACATTTCCGCTTTGAGACAAAATTTCGCGAAAGGACGTGAATAAAATGTTAAATAACATGCTTTTCCCTAATAAGACTCTCATGCAAGGATAACTCTTAATTTAAGCATATTCGTGTCTAGATATACATCAAAAACAGTGACCCAGTGCTAGTTGTGACAGTACCAATATAGGAATTATATTCTGATGGCTTCCTTAATGGTCCAATGATATAACTTGTTTAAAAAAAATGGACGATGAATCAAAATCTGGCACCCTGTTGATATAATGACATGCAAATGAAGTAGATCTACTCTCAGGAAATGGTAAATACCTCACTTTTTAACTACATAGTATCTGGATTTTATACAGGAGAACCGGTCATTAAGAACTTCTGCATGGTAGAGTAGATATCCTGTTAGGTCACTGTTCTGGGAAAGAAAGAAGCTGCGATGCGTTATCCATGATGCCCGTGATAACCCAGTCTGAGGAATTGAAGGATTCGTCGAATGTGGGACTCAGTGACGATTGGTTTATCATATACAGGATCGTCACCCAAGGATTCGTTGCCGATAGGAAGATGTCAATCTTTGGACTGTTTGTACTTGGAAAGGAAATCGGTTGATATGAGGAGTAAAAATAGATGTGGTTAATCCTTGAATAAAGATGGTCAGTTGATGCTATCGTATACATTTGGAATAATGACTTAGATTTTCTTCGTGCTTATGCTATTGGCGGAAACGGATAAAAATGGATTCGAAATCTTTAAACAACTTTTTATAATATGGCCCGAGTTAATTATTTTATGATGTGTTCCGCATCTTTCATGAGAACTATTTGAAACTCTTAAGAATTTTCGAAGAATTAATACCCAAATATATATACCTGAAATTTCTTATTTTTTCATGAATGATTAGAGAAGCATAAAAAAGAAAACAATAGATCTAAATAAATGCAGATAACTTTATAAATTTAAAATTCTATGCTTTCAAATTTTCTGTTAATTGATAAATTAGCTGTTTCTTGTAAATCTGGAATGCGCTAATTATTATTCAATTAAAGGTATACAATTTTATTTGAATGTCCTCAAAGTTCTCTTTTTTTTTAAAAGTTACAACAAAATTTTACTGAAAGTTTGTAAATAAACTGTTCATAATCGCCACGGGAGAAAATAAAATTCAAAACTAAATGCTTCTATGAAATCTATCAAATGACAAATGAAACTACTGAATATAAAAAAAAAAAACCCTGTTTGGAAAAATTTGTTAAACAATATACATTAACAGTGTGTAACTATTTTTTTTCAACATGTATTTTAATTGAACGAGGGAAATAATTATTATAAATTGCAAAAATTAACTAATTTACCCAAGCAGAATTAAATTTTAAAACAAAATTTGGTTGTAGATTGGACAAAGACATTCTTCTGCTATAATTTTGGGTTATTGCCAATACTGAAATATAGTTGTTCAAACTCTGGTTTTAAATAGTAAATATGATAACAAAATCATAAAAAAAATCTCCTAAATAATTGTGGCAAACAATTTTTCATTGTAGTTTACATATAAAGAAATATACAACAATAATTATTTATAATTAAATTGTTCAGTGAGGTAAACAGGACGAAATTGCGAAGAAGAATGATAATCGATATAATTACCTTTTAATAGTTAAAAATCGCTACTTTATTAAGTTCTTTATGTTTTAAAATTGTTTAATGATAATTAAGTTTTTTATAAATGGATTGCGTGTAAAGGGTTTTTTCATTAATCATGATTTCTTTCAAAATCTAATTTTTTATCATTAAAAAAAAGCGTATTCACACACGGCATATACCTTTAGGTTTGACAACGTTTGGAAACGGGATTTTGATATTTAATATGTCACCTGAATTAGAATGTACATATAAAATGGTTTCAAGGATATAAGTACAATAAAAAATTATTTAAATGCAGTTTTTTTTTGTGGCAATAAAAGAAGAAAACTGACATATTTTCAAAACAGTCTCCTTTTATGAAAATTGATTCTAAAATAATAATATTTTGCCATTATATAGCTGGACTATGATTTTTAAGATGCATAATATAGAAGTGGTATTATTCCTTTTTAATATATAAAAGTGTAGAGAAGTTTTAACAAAAAAACACCGGTTGTTACTTCAGTTAATCGTTAATCTGAAAGTAATCTGAATTTTTCAAAAAATTTTGTTCAAAGTCCGCAAGAAAGAAGTTTTTGTTATATATGTAGGCCAAATTATTATAAAAGCACTTTTTATAAATAGAGAAAATATTTTGAAAATATATGTAATTTTTCATTTTTTTTTTTTTTTTTGCCAAAAAATTGTATTTAAATAATTATTTATTGTTACTAGTTTATTTTAAAAATCACAGTTCCGGACTTGTATAGTCGGATACTTAAATAAACAACCGAAAAATCTCTAAAATTTTTGAATGGTACAGCTTATATTTAAATTTCTTCGTAGAATATTTATCTGAGTAGAAATACAAGAAAATAAGGATTCTTATATATATATATATAATTTCATTATTTTTTACACTTATAAATTCATTAAACTTCCTGTAACTAATTTCAAGAAAAAGTTAATTCAAGTACTTTCACTCTTTTATAAAATTATTTAAATCTAAATTTTTATAAAAAAAATTAAAAGTAGAATACAATTGTTGTCTTCTCTTGTTATTAAATTATATAAAAATGTTGATAAATTGCTCAAGCTAAAAAAAAATCGTTCTCAAAATAAGCATATCAATAAACTAGGTTACATAAAAAGGCATCTTTTGCAATAAAATTACTAAACTTTTCAATCATTTTAATATACGAAGTCAATTACTGCAATCAGACATGCATAGTAAGAATTTTTTTAAAAAACGCTGTAAGCCGCCCATCAATTCATAAAACTTTCGAAAAATTTTTTAAATGTAAAAAAAACCTACTAAGTATACATTTGAAATTAATTTTCAAATGCTCTAATAATCTAGCTTTGATCCAGATAAAAGCATGAGGAAATATTGAGTACACACGCTATCTAATTGCAGGAATTTTTTCTGCCTTAATATGCTACAGATGATTAAATATAGAGACATTGTTTACGCTTTAGGAATGTATTCTTATCATTAAAATGCATAGCGAAAGTATATTTAATATTTACAAACTTGGGCGTTAGAAATTGAACTTGAATTCGAGTTATAAAAGATTTTTCAAAATTCTCGAATCATTGTTTTACATTGTGCATTTAGTGATATTAAATTATAAATCTCTTTCTAAATATAAAAAAGTTTTTCGAGATGATGTAATAAATCTATTTATTTATCTCGCGCATTCCAGAACAATAATAAAAAAATGAAGTAAGTCCTGTTCAATGTTATGGTTACAGGTTGTTATGGTACAGTTGTCACTGGTCTATTCGGATTGTTGTAACTTACAATTCTCTTGGGGAAAAATGGGTCTTTAAAATTTAACTTATTGAAAGCCTTCCTTCGAAGAAGAAAATGTGAGTAGGTAATTTAAGACTTGTATATGTTACCGGCAAAGTATGAAATCCGGCATTCTATACAATGCCTAAATCTAGCCGGCAATGTATGAAATGATTCCTATTTCACACATTGCCTAGGCATTCTATAGAATGCCTAATGAGAAACCGGCAAAGTATGAAATACATCTCAGATTCATTTCGAATATTGTCAATTGGCAAGACATAAAACTTTTAACGCGTGTCTCAGGCTCAGAATCTGTTAGTTGTACATTTTGCTGTTTGTTCGGAAATGTCAAAATACTCAATTTTACTTTAACTTGTTCAACAAAAAATTGGTTTTTTCCTGTGCTACCTGAAAATGGAGGAGCAAGCTATAGTGTTGGAGAAGAAGCCATGGTTTATAGCAGAAGTTGGCTACCTAATGTCACACGTGCCACATGTGGTACGTGGTACAATTCTCAGTGGCACTTTGCACTACTCAACAAATTTGTAAATTTTTGAATTGTTCCATGCTCTACTGGGCGGTTCGCTGAATCATATTGGTAGATTGGTTTGACACGCAACAGCTAAAATTTGCCGACCCATGGTCCATAGACGTGAAACAACTATTCAACGGCTAGTTGCCCAAAATTCAAGTTGATTCTCCAAAAAAAAAAAAAAAAAGGGTTTTTTTCTTAACTGAAATTATTTACTAGAAGTTAATAACTGATATAAAAAATGCTAAAATGACTACTAAGAAGAACACAGGTCGCTGGCTACAGCGAACTATTGGTCGCTGAATAGTTATGATATGATGTTTGCGGAAAATAAAAGTAAACTCATTTAAACTGTTAAAGAAGGCATCGGTACTATAAAACAGTGGTCCCCAACCCTTGGTCCGTGGATCAAAGGGTATCAGGCCACTCAAGGAGCATTAAATTATTTCCATTATACTTACTGAGGTGTATTTTTCTCACGTTTGTGCGACTTTCCATGGAAATCACTTTATATTTTATGTAAAATCACTTTATAATTATTTTTTGGTGCAACTGAATTTTACTCTGAAGGCATGTTTAAATACAATTAAATTATAAAATCAAAACAATTTAAAATATAAATAATCAACGTCTCACCCTCAGAGGGCTGCCGTAAAATAATCAAACGTTGACCGGTCCGGAAGAGAAAACTGTTCGGAAGAACTGCTATACAGTATTACGTCATGGATTCTTTTTTCCCCCAATGGAGCTGCAGATTGGTATTTTTACCATTTTCAGACCTCAGGGACTGGTATCCCTTTTTAGTGCCGCACTATGTAGGCGATACCAATTGCCGCCGGTAATTTTGACACCCAGTTTGACGATGTGAACTTGTTCTAGAAATTTAATTTGTTAAGAGCAAAATTAAATTCCGGATTCTGGGGGTGTGATCGAATTCTGAAAGAACTTTCAACCAAATACAAAAATGTTAGACGTTATGATATTGAACTGTACATCCACCTACGTGAAACTTGCCAGAAAAAACAGAAAATTATTTTTAAAAAAAGGTATTGTAATACAAAACTTCGATTTTTTTTTCCGAATGCCGATATATTGGCACTTGTAATGAGTGAGAAATAGGATAGTTTCTATAAACTTGGAGCTTCTGAAGGAATTTTAATACAAGTATATGCGAAATCACAATTTAACAATAATTTTTTCTAATGGCAGTCTCATTATTTTGTCAGAATAACATTTGTACTTTTAGGAATGTAAGTCACTGATATAAAATCCTTATCATGACCTTTTTTCATACTTTGCCTAAATATCTTTAGGCATTCTATAAAATGCCTAGGCATTCTATACAATGCCTATACAAAGTATGTAATAAATCTCAATGTTTCATACTTTGCCTAAAAACGTCCGGCATTGTATAGAATGCCGGCATTTCATACTTTGCCGGTAACATATATAAGGATTAAACTTTCAAGTTAGAAAAAGAGGTTGTAGAGAGGTAACACTGCTACGGCTAGCAGTGATTGATTAAACGTGAAGTGAGGCATGGATACTTAGTAGCAAATTACTGTAATATTAAACTTGACGATTTATCAATTAGGAATCAAATTAGATCAGCGACCCGCCTACCTGCGGCCCGCCGAGCTTTTCTGAGTGGCCTACTCATAGCCCATTGCCCTAAGAAATTCAATTATTTTAGAACAATGTATTAAAATTTTAGCGGGAAATTTTCTAAATCAAGCAATCAATTCGGTCAATTTTTCTGTCAATGTCGTACGGGTGCGATTTGTAAGATTTTTTTTTCTATTTGAAACTGTAACGGTTAGTAATGACAAATAACAGTGAAATAGGGAATGAACTTTGAGAAGTGACCACATTTTATGGCTGAAACTGATTTTTAATTATAAACAAATAATACTGATTTCACTCTGGAATTCAGTCAAAACTCCACTTTGTTGCTATTCTGTATTTGATAAATGAATGTTTGAAATAAAAATAAGAGAGGCTTTGTGAAAAAAAATTATCAAACGTCTTGGCAGCTTTGTTTTATGAATGAAAGGGAACCGAAACTACCCCATAACTCAGTAAAAAATGCATAAAAACGAAGAAGAAAATATTTTGATAAATATTCCACATTTTAAGAGCCCAATATTGCCTGGGTCTTATGGTGTTTTTTCCCATTAATTCTCATGTAGCTGCCCGCATAAAATATCTGCTACATGTATGCAGGGAAAAAGATTGAGAACCTTTTCCCTGCCGGGTTGAATAAGATTATTATTAGTCATTTATATGGCAGCGTAGAATTTTATGAAAATTTTCCTGAAAAGTAATTTTAGAACAAAATAAACAAATAAAGGTAACACTATGTTTATGTCACTGTTACACGCATCCTTAAGAGTATTTATTCAGATAATTATTTGCCTTAAGAAATTCATTCTTTGTATCGGGTTCCAGATATGTAAGTAATTAGGTTTGCATTACTACATTCCTCCATTCATTCAGTCGATTCATCAGTATAAACTAGTTATTATTGATTGATAGTAATGTCATTGAAAACTTATACATATCTCATGTATATTAAAAGTTGGTATAAGTTTTCTGCTTACATGATATTAAGGTGTCCAGCTACCTTAAAATTGTGAATTTTGCCAAAAATTGACAAATTTTCTTATGATTTTATTTTATAGGCCATCTTGTTAGCTTTATAAAAATACCAATATCATTTCCCGTTCACTAGAATGAAAACTATAAGCGTGGTAGTAAAAACAGATGCCATTACTTTAAGCAAGATGTCATACTTTAAAACACGTTTTACTAGAAATGTGTGTTTTTTTAAATGCTCAAACATGGAGAGCGATTGCTCAAAAAGTTTTGAAATAAATAACTGAAATTTTTGGTGTATGTTCTGTAAAATAGTAGAAGTGTTTTAACGTTCAGATTTATCAATCGCTGTTTTATTACAAAATGTACAGTCCCTTATGTGAATATAATCACTGTTTTTTTAAGCAATTTCATATAATAATAAAGATAAAGTGCTCTAGTTTCTGTAAAAATTAAAATATCTCTTATCCTGAAGGTAATTTCAAAAATGAGCAACATATCAACACATCAGCATTAATAAAACTGAAAATTTGTTTATAAACTTTTGGTATAGAATGGGCCACGTTTATGTTATTTTTTTTTTTTTTCAATTTTTACCCATTTTTTCCACACATTTTAGTAATAATAATTCCTTTTTATCTTCTTAATTTTTGTATTTTTTTCTTAAAATGTACTAAACAAATCTAAAAACCACAAAAAAATCCCTATATCTCGATTTTTTTTATTAAGTTGTCGCAAGTAGTTGGATACTTAAATGAAAATAAACTCGTGATGTTTCTGTCTGAGATAAATCAGTTTAAAGTGTTTCTTTGCTCCTCATTGGGATGTAAATAAAAAGGAAAATAAAAGTTTAACTCAGGATATAAAGAAGAAATTTGGCTAAATTTGCATTTTTGACCGATTTTTGTCAGTTGCATTGTATTGTGTCTCCTCAACACAAATAAACTTTAAAAATTGAATTTAATTTTAAGTATGGACAATGCTTAAATTAATTTTTTTTAAAGTTAGAAAACGCGTGTTCTGAAGGTCTCACGTGTTACAGTTTTCAAAATTAAATTAGATCTTAATCTTAATTATGAACTTTTTTTTTAATTTAAGGATTTTTTCGGGTTTAAAAGACGATGCGTATTTTCAAAAATATTTTACAGTATTATTTAATAATTGAATAAGGGCACACACACGCTAATTTTTTTTAAATATTTATAATAAAATTTTATTCGCGTATTGTGTGCTCCTTAGCAGCAAAAAATATTCCAACGTTGAAATAGTTTTCGCTCAAAAACGTTTTAAATATTTTTTCATGTAAAAGCATTCCTTTTTTTAATTTTAATTTTAATTTTTATCACTATTACAGAGCACTTAAAAATTACTTCAAAAATCTGTAATCAATTCTGTACATATTTTATTTGCGTTTTTTTAAATCATATCTATGGATTGAGTGAACTGTCATTTTTAAATGCATAACAAAAGAAATAAAATCCACTTTGAAAATCAACAATAATTTTAATCTGCAAATTCCAAATTTCTGTTCCCTATTGGAAATTACCAGACCATGTCAAATATTCTCTCTCAATTTATTGGATGAGGAAATTTCTTTCCGATTTTCGTGTAGTAGGAACAGAGAAAATTTTTGCCTTATACCGGTACTTGTTGGAAACTGGTTATTTACTAATTTAGATAAATTACATGGATTTTTGTAATGTTAATTTGTGTGTTTATTTTCCTCGTAGACGTCATAGACTATAAAGTTTAAATGCTATATCTTAAATTTTCATAAAAACAAATCGTGAGAGATATATTCTTTCTCGAAAAAAACACGGAAAATAAATTTTTGATGCGCAAGACAAAATAAATATGGAATATACTTTTACAATAATGGCTTCGTAACTGAAAAGAAAGAATACCTTGATAAAAATCATTGCTACTAAAAAAATTCCTAGTCTATTTTTACGAATGATATTAACCTAAAAACTTAACGTAAATACCAGCCAATACATTTTTTTCTGAATGAATATTAAAATAATTAAGTTTACCGATTTTTTTCTCATTTGTTTATATTGCACTAGCTGGTATACCCGTTCTTCACACGGGAATCGTAAAATTAAACAATACAAATTGAAAGATAAAGATATTTTTAATTTAATTTTACGTGTGAATAGTGTAAATTAAACAAAAAAAAGCCTTTTACATATCTCAGGTTTAAAAAAAATTATATTTGTTAAATTTTAAGTCTGTAGGTCTAATAGCTGATATAAAGGATTTATTTTTTTATTTTTAAAACCTCGTAACTCTCTTGTAGGTTGATTTTTGAAAACACTTTTCTAAGCTGATCTCTGCTCAGCAAAAGTAGCACATTGTTACAAATTTTGTGTAATTAACGCTTAAAATAGAGTAAACAATTTTTATCTGGAAGTGTAATACGTTAATAGTATTAATTATATGTTAAAATTGTAATATTCGCAAGAAACGTCATTCCTTACATTATAATGTCGATTTAATGGAAACATAGCGAAATGTTGGCGATAGAGCCAATTTGGCATTATTTTTGGCGACTGATTGAACAGTGCAGAAGTTGATATGCTGTAGCGCACCTGGTGGGGGAGCTGCAACAAAGAGAATAGTACAAAACCTTCCCCACAAAAAAAAAAAAAAATACATATACATGCCAATTTTCGAAGTGATCGGTTGAACGCTGTTGGAGTGAAGCGAGGTCATATATATAAACATCCATTTTTATATATACAGATTACCATGATTACAAAGCCAAAGCGAGAATGAGAGCTGTCACGAGATAAAAATTTGTGAGTGAAAATTTAAATGCACCCCATTATTTCTCAAATAGATCGCTTTAAACAGAAACTTCTAATCCCAGATTATAATTTTTTTAGAACTTCATATGCCATGCTTAATTTTCATCTATAACTTCTCACTAAGAAGGTTTACTTAGAACATCTGGATAGAAGTGGTAAAGCCACTTAGTATTCACTTGGCCTCTGTTTTCTCTCAGCGTAAGTTCTCCGATTGCTGGCTGAATAAAACCGTTTTTAAAAAGCTTGGTGTTGACTTGAAACGCGACACACACACACACACACACACACACACACACACACACACACACACACACACACACACACACACACACACACACACACACACACACACATACACACACACATATATATATATATATATATATATGTATATATTACAAAAATATACAAAAAATAGTTATATTACTAAGATAACTATAGTCATGATAGAATAGATTTAGCCACAGAAATACTAAAGCAAACTCCTAGCCTTAGGAACCAGGAATGCAGGTTTAAACAATGTTTTTCGGCCAGCCAACCTTCACCTGAATTTGCCAATACTCTGAGCCATAGGAAAGCAATAAATTTCTAGAGAGGTTTAACTATCATTATAGATAAACTATAATCTATTAATGTAAAACGATAATATTATAGCCTGTAATAATTACTAAAATATTTAAAATCAAAGTTAAACTGTTAGAAGACTTACCACGCGAATCATATTCGCCGGCTATGGACAATAACAGTATCGCATATAATTATTAAGTTTGATAAAGTAGCATTAATACTATATATACACATTTAAAAACTCTATATTTTATTTTAAAATTTATAGAAAATAAAAGTACCACCCAGACATATACAATTAATTTTTAGAAAATATAATATTGTTAAATTACTTAGCTAGAGGCGCCATCTATCTATAAACTTTACAACTAATAACTTTTTAATTTAACTGTTAGGATATATATATTATACTATTATATATATATATATATATATATATATATATATATATATATACATACCTGCTCTTTTCCTTCCGCAATGGCACGACAGTTCAGTGAGCATTAGTCTTCCTAAGAATTTCATTCTAGGCTGTCCTGTTCTTGGCCTGACTTTTCAGTTTCTGACATTTATAGTTTTCAGATCTTTTTCTAGGCAATCGATCCATCTGAGTCTTGATCTTTCTCTTTTTCTAG
>BMAO01018260.1:0-25636 GCA_019973975.1 Trichonephila clavata | reverse complement strand
TTCCCCTCAGGGGGCTCACCTTCTTTAGGTGAGTACGGGTGTCACAATCTCGAGGTGCCCTAGTGATCTTTTTCCTTTTCCCACGGGATTTACTGTCTTTGATAAACACGGGCTTCACGAACCCGGGTACCCTAGTGATCCTTCTCTATTTTCGTCTCTCTTTCTTGTCATTCGATTCATTCTTTCTTTCTCTTCCCGTCTAGACCACAGATATTAAACAAATGTTTGGCGCAGTATAGCCGAAATCGGCTCTTGCGCAATAAACCCAAAATCACTCACTCAATTTTGGTTTTTGATTAAAATCTGAATTTAATTTAATTCTTCCCGGCTGTACGTTTTATTGGATCAAAACTTCAGTTATCATAAAACTTTATACCTTAAGACTTGATTTCGATATAGCACGGTGCACATTGCCTTGATTTATATTACAAGGGGTGATCAAATGAAGGTACGAAGGAAAAGGTACGAAACGACACGGTGGGTACAAATATAGACTTTATTCAAAATATACACCATAGGCCTGAGCACAACGATCCCACTGATGAACAAGCCGCAGGATTCCTTGTTCCCAGAATTCCTGTGGCTGTGACGAGACCCAGTCCTTCACAGTGTCCTTGAGTACGTCGTCCGAGTTGAAGCGCTTTCCTTTCAGGTGTTTCTTCAGTGGAACCAACACATGGAAATCGCTGGGTGACATGTCCGGACTGTAGGACGGATGGTCCAACGTCTCCCATTGGAACTTGTCCAGTTCCATTTGTGTGACTCTGGAGACGTGTGGACGTGTGTTATCATGGAGCAGAACCACACCCTCCGTGAGCAGCCCGGTCTTTTGTTCTTGATGGACCTGCGTAGGCGTCGGAGTGTCTCACAGTACATATCGGAGTTAATGCTTTTTCTGTGCTCGAGTCATTCTGTGCTCGCATCATTTGGACGCCGCTTTTTATAAGAGCCTTTGCTCTCTCCTGCGCATACGGGCACCCGCGCATGATCCGATCCCAGTCAGAGTCTCCAATGGCATCCCGAGATGTCTCGCTACATTCTCCCTTGGCGGAATATGCAAATATTTAACTGTTTCATTTTTATGTCGTCTCGTACCTTTTCATTTGATCACCCCTTGTATTTTAAAGTTTCGTATGACACGGTGTTTCGAAACAATACGAAACACGGTTTCAATACAACAAAGTACATATTACCTTGATTTACATTAAGTACATGCATAATTAATTTAATAAATAAGTAAAATAATTAAAATAAATAAAGTCTCTTATAACACAATTTCGATATAGCACGGCACGAATTGTATAAACTGAGGGATGCCTGTATCTTATGTACATTCATGCATATAATAAAAATATACATACATGAATCTTGCATGAGTAGCCTTAGTTTAACCATCTTTAGTATATGCCGAAGTACAAAAACTGTTCATATAAATGTTAACTATTTAATATAAACTTGCATTTAAAAAAAATAGCGTTTGTGCTTATGACCACACAATAGAAGTGATAACTTCAAATTTTGTAATGTAATTTCAAGGATTAGTTAGGTGAATAAAAAACAAGGGATATTAATATTGTCATATAAAATTATTTATTCATTATTATTATGTATGGGAGAGAAAACCTAGACATTTGTTTGTATTTATACTGTATAAAGAAAGATTCAAAATGTAAATAATACTATCCGATGAAAACATTTCAGCATTTTCTTATATTAAAGTTTTTCACTCTAAATCGCTTTTTTTTAAAGAATAAAGAAAATTATCAGTTGTAGTGTATTGGAAAGTTGTCTTTCAGCACAATCTGCATAAACCTCAAATTTGTCAACTCGGACGTAGGTTTATTACAATTATTTCCGGCATTTGGTGATTTATAAAAAAAATTTCGTTGCATTGTTATGGCTCCTTAAAATTAAAAAGTGCTTTTTAAAAAAAAAAATATATATATTTTATGCGCAAAACAGCAAAAAAATTCAAATTTTTGAAATTCCATACATTTTTTAATGAAGTTTTATAACATTCATTCTCAGTCAAACTTGGCAGCGTTGAGAAAAATAACAATGTACCAATCTACTTGAAAAATAGTTGTAACCTTTTTTTTTTTTAATTTAAATCCAAGAAAATGCATAGAAATTTGTAAAAAAATGTAAAACATTGTAGAGATTCTAGGATTTTTGTAATATATTTCAAGTTTATCACATGTTAAAAGCATTTATTTTTTAAACAAAGTTAATACAGTCAATACAGCAACGTCATGAAATTCCAGTTTGACTGAAAACAGATTTTCGACGACATATTTTGTCAATGTTGTAAGTCTTTCTTGTTGAAGGACTTTACATTATTATGGACAATTCGATCCATTGTTACGAGCGTTACAAACCCGAACGTAACAATGCTCGGCTCCTTAAAACGCATCCTTCAAGTTCACTCTCCAGCAAAACGCGCCTAAAGAAGTTTATCGATTCAAAAACAGTTATCTTCTGTAAAGTTGCTTTGTAAAAATTGAGAAAGTTGAATGATCGTCAAATGATAGTAAATTAAAATATAGTGACAATTCATAATTAGATTTTTCAACTAATAATGCGTTTATTTCTTCCTAATTGTGTATAGCTTTCGCTGCAGCCCAGTGGTCACTGTACTAGTTATCTGTATCTGTTATGAAAAGACATTTTTTAAGACCTGTCTATGTATTACATTGATATATTATTTTGGTATGCATGGATAAAAGACTTTTAAAAAATGAGTTAGCTAATATTCTCGTGAATTGAATTAGCTTAATAGTCTCATGAAAAAATATTAACTAGTTTTAATGTTTAACAAATGCCACGAAAATAATTAAAAAACTAAGCCTATTAAATACATGACTGATTGATAATCTTAATAACATTTCGTATATTGATGTCACGAGGTGAGGATAAAACATTATTTCATTTTAAAGTTAGAGAGTAATAGATAATCAATATCTCTTCCAAGCGTATTTCCCTCTAAATCAGAACTATTTTACATTAAACATATTGTCAAATTGTCTCCGATAGTCCCTCATAAAAATACGTTTTAGTTGGCCTAATTTTCAAAAGCAAATGTTAAAAACAGATTCCCACAAATTATACTATTCAACGAAATTACTCTTCAGTAAAGCACAATCACTACCTCAGATTTTAAACAACAATCACAGTAGAATCAATATTAAGCTTCTTTTTAAGTTACGACTGAAAGCAAAATAGGAGGTAGACCTTCAACTAAAACTAATTAATAACAGTGTAACCTGTATACACACTGAGTTTATTGATAAAAATTAAACCTTTTAAGGCATAACTTTCGTACATCCATACAACAACACATACAATTTAACAATTCGAGTGAATTGATTAAGAACATCTCAATTCACCACTGACAATAAGTGTCAATCAACAGCCTGGTGAACCTTGGAGAGAACTAGCCGCAGAACAAAAAAAAACCTTTTACCGAAAAAGCGCCAACTGCAAAAGTTATTGATAGAATCATCAATGGCCATTCAAAAGCAACCCTTCTTGGTGTCGCCAACTGCACTTTTCCCAGCGATCGTCATCAATAAGATTTACAATGGGGCTGGGGCGTCTCTAAGATATTGGCATCGATCCAGACTCTACAAAAGTGTCTTCTTTCATTATGCCCCGTGTCACAATGACGGATGACTGTATCCTGGACACCTGTCCGATCGATGTCCGGCCATCACCCTGTAATCCAACGCTTGACCTGAGGTCTAACGCTTTGACAGGGCCCCGCTGTGACACCCGCGTTCCGTATGGCTTGTCGCTCTTCGATTACTAATAACAGCCTGAGACAGCGAACCGTTGTTTAGTGCTGCTAGAACGATCAGTCAGAGAATTAGACTTCGGGTTTTTATCACGAATATTTTTTATTGATACAAAGAAAGTAATGAAAATTGTTTTATCAGAATTATGGTGGGTGAATCACGTATTATTTCGAGGATATTTAACAAATATTTTGGTTTGTGTTGAAATCATCCCACAAACTTAAAAATAGATTAATTTACTAATTAAAGACAAGGAAAGAGTTTTACTTACTTTTATAAGAAAAAATTATACATAGCTGTATAATTCTTTTTATTTAATATCGGAAGTATTACGAACAAAATAATTTATACTTTTTTTCGTTTAAATAACTTTGTAATGGAATGGAGTTAAATTATAAGTATGCTGTAAATAAATTAACGTTGTAATTTATTTACAGCATACATTTTATTAAATGGTCTTGTATATATGTAATATTTCCCCTTTTAAAGTATTTTCTTAAAGGATTTTTTTAACATTCATAATGGCCTTGAGCCGAGGCGTAGCTACCGCCGTATCAAAGATACGGAACCCTAAACTACAGGGGCCCAACGCCTTACGTAAATTTTCCTTTTTAAATTCAATAACAACAACATTAGTTTTTTACAATTTTAAAGGAGCAAATGTTATCTAAAAGGGCAAATACACCCTTGTAAGTGATGTTAGAATGATTTCAGTTCAAAAGTTTCTAGAGTTCTAAGTAGAGACTTGCAGAAATTAGATTAAAAAATATAATCTCTCTCTCTCTCTTCTCTCTCTCTCTCTCTCTCATTTATCAAACATATATTCACAGTTCTCGACTTAAAAGTTATAATGTAAGTGAACTTCAAATTATAATAAGCAGAATACGCTAAATATTTAAATAAGTGATATAAGATATACGTCTCATGAACTAATTATAACTTAAATGCTTATTCAGTTTATCATTACCAATCACAATGGTTATTTATCAGAACTGTAAAATTTCCTGCACGTGTTTACACTTATAAATAATCACTCCCTTAGTTCAATAATTTTTAGTCCAGCGTTTCTCAAACTGTGGGGCACGCCTCCATAGGGGGGGGGGCGTGATAACTAAACGAGGGGGGCGCGAGCATATTGCAAAGTCGTAAACAAATTCTTTTTTAAAATAACTATTATGTTACTGAAAGCATATAATCAAAATACATTCTGACATAAAAAATAAAATACACATTTACACTGAAATAATGTAATTCTATCTGTATTGCACAGTGTATTTCATATTTAATTTTAACAATACTATAAGAGCAAGTTTAATAATTACCAGTGACCCCATGGGCTTGTCACATATGAAATTATATACAAAAATTAACATTAGTAATAGTCATGGTTTGCAATTAATCCCTTAACTGCAGATAAAAAGTTATGTGATTTGCTTCCCAATGCCACTATTTTCCACGTAAACACGTATATGTGATGTATTGGGGGGGGGAATAAATAAGCAAATCCTCTAAAATAAGTAAGTCTTACGCAAACACTGTCAAGGTCCTTTTATGCATTCCAAAGTCTTCGGAACAATTTTATGGATAGTAGTGCACAGAAAAGATCGTACTCTGGAAATAAGTATATATATGTCCAGGGCAATTAACGTATTGGGTGAGTGAGACATTTATATATGTCGGTGGGACTTAAGAGGTTAAAGTCGTATTGTACCTTTAGTGTCAAAGTATAGTATTATTGAATTCAATGTATTGTTAATGTAAAGAAGGGGGGCGCGATGAAAATTATGATCTAATAATGGGTCGCAAATATTGAAAGTTTGAGAAGCATTGTTTTAGTCTTTACTTTTAGGGTTTCTAAGCTTATAAAGGAAATTTTCCCACATGCAAGTCAGACCCTTATTCAACGAATTCATCGGGATCGAACTTTTGTTCGTTAAATCAAGGTCCAAACAAAACATGATTTTTTTTTCACTTACCTTTTGGAAATTATATAATAAGCAACTACGCAGAAAATAACCAAAGTTAGAAATTGCTTTTTTATTTAACAGTCAAAAATACAAGTACTGGCTAATATATATTTGACAATCCTTTGGATTCCTGACTCGAACGAGTTCTTTTTCGACTTTATGCTGAGTAGAAAATGTAGCGTCATTTACAACCTGCTGCACACGAAAGAAGTATATTTTCACAGTTCTTAAGCAATGTAGCGCACCAGAAAATGAAAAATTTTGATAAGAGTTTCATTACCGATTTCTGCGTCAGAATTGCTATTCATTGGTTCCAACAAATCAACAACTTCCTGAGCTTCAGTTGCACAGATAGGTATTCCCTCATAAAATGTAAATCTTAAAAATATCCTTTATGTTGCGTGGAAGGGATAGGAAAAGAATTCCCTGTTCTTTTCAAAACTCCCACGATAGGTTGCACTCATGGCTTACCTGCAACTTTAAAGTTTAGTAACGGTTTGCAATCTGTCCCGTCGAAATTTATTGTTTTTAAGAAAAATTCTTTTTCTGTTCCTTACAAAAAGGATATCATTTGAAAGGAGATCTGAGTTTTTCTAACATAAACTATTAAAAAAATTTCAACTATTGATATAATTCGTTAATTCGGGGTATATTTTTCGTTAAATAGAGGTTTTTGCCTTCAGTTTAATCGGGGGAAAAAAATTCGTTAAGTAGGAGTTCGATTGTATTGACATAAACTTCGAAGAATAAATGTGCGCTAACCAGAAGCAATTTAGTTAATATAAAGGAAAAGAATAATGCTCCTAAATGATTGAAATAAGACCAGATCTTAAAAGGTTATTCAGCCTTTTTTAGCATATATGAATGCTACTTCTTTTTTAAAAACTCATGATTGAAAATAATGGTCAACTCACGTACTGTAAAATCCGTTGTATAAACGCGCTATTTTAATACAAAAAATAAGATTGAAATTTACGGGTGTGCAGTATACGCCGGTTATAAAAATGACAGCACTTAAAAAAACAGAGATAGATGAGTATAAAAAAAAAATTAGGCTTCTACATGTATCGAAATACTGTTTATTTAAAAGAAATGACATTTTCCTTATGAACTTAAAGAATCATAGTTCTGGAAGTATACTATTATTTCAAAAACCTGTGATAATACTTCGAATAAATGACTTTAAAATATGAGAGAATTGCGTAAGTAAATTTCAGGTTTCTTCGTAAAAAAGGGGGTGCGTTAGAGGGCGAATGTATTTAAAAATCGAAAAATACTGCTCGAAAGTATAGATGCGCGTTGTACACCGAATTTTACTGTAGATAGTTATTTCACAAGATGAAATCTAAACAATAAGATAACTAACTGCTTAACTAAGACTGTGATAAATTTCAAAGTTAACAGTAAGAGTAAAACTTTTTTTAATTTTAAAAGCCGTTTTTTTTTATATTTGCTTCATATTTTGATACCTATTTCATCATGTGTTAATTCAAATTATTCAAAACTTTAATTGATCGAAAAAAGGTTAAGAATTAAATTATATCATGCGAGATTCTAACTGTGACTTTATTAAAAATATCGAACATTTGAGTTCCCTTTTAGGTATTTTATGATAGAAATTTACATTGGTCACTTAGAATTGATTATATGAAATTGTAAGCTGTTAATCAAAAATAAAGATCTTTTAAAATCTTCGAAGTTTTAAATTTAAAAAACGAATGCATATAAAGGCTAATATAATTATTTGAAATGAAACATTCTTTTAATTATATCCCTAACCAGGAAAGCTTTTATATAGTAACTAATTAAAATATTTTTATTTAATGATACTTTCAGTGAACTATAGAATAAGTTAGTTTCAAATATTCAAATGTATCATAGTAAAATGATAATATGTAATTCGTCATATATTTTTTCCCTTTAATTAAAGGCATAACATTTAATCTCACAAATCATTCGCAATTTTTTTTTAAAATTTTTCCACGCGATGAAATGAAAGTCATTTCTGGTTCAAACTTCATTTACCTTTACAGAAAATCAAAATTTTGATTTTCACATCTGGATCGTAAAAAAAGTTTTTCATTATACTCCACCAGATGGCGCAGTTTTCAACGATTCTAAAAAAATTCTTACCGTAGAAGGGAAAAAGTCAGTCGGTCTACGTATGACTTAGCATACTCGAAGAGCTGTTGAGAATTGAAATGTCATTTAGCTTCACTGAATAGCGAGTAACTATGACAAGTTTCTTGAAAGAAAGAACAAAACAAATAAGAAAAAAAATTTTATTTGTTTTTTTTTCTTCCTTCGTCGGGCAACCAAGGCGCCTCTTACCTGATAACCGACGACAGGTTAAAAGATTTTAGAAACGATTACGTCGCTGATAATATTTTTGTACATGGATCATAGTCAGTGACCTGCCGATCTCGGTTGATTTTTGTTGATTCATTTTTCCATGATACTTCCAGCCTTAAATCATTTCCGGTTCGATACTTTTTTCTTCCATTTTTAACTTTATTGCCGGTTCAAGTGAACGAAATAAATTCTGACTGGGATTCGAAGCCGAGAATTTATTCTGGTGGTGTTTCTATCGTTATCAGCTCTTGGCTTCTGGTTTTGAATATTAATTTGATGGAAGGGTGTAAAATGTCAATTGCTTTTTTCTCGCTTGTTTTCATTCTGATTGGAAACTCGTCTTTGGAAGAGATGAGCGCCTACGCGCACATATCACTTCCGTATTTTGTTTCTTTATTCTCGCAGGAAAAAAAAAGAATATAAGAGAATATAATCAGAGAAAAAGATAGAATTCTTTTTTAACATCTGAAGTTTTGTTGATACAGAAAAATTCTTCAGTATTCTTCGATTGCAAAATTCTGAGATAGTTGGATATGTTTTTTGCGGGATTATTATGGTCATTTCTCCTTATCTTTCGTGTTCACCGTTTGACAATGGGTTGATTTGCATAAAATTTGTTTTTATATCTTTTATGTGTTGATGTTCTTGAGTTATGAGTGAAAAACAGACGTATGATATTCTTCCAAGATATATATCTTGGAATACAGCTTTGTTGAATGTCATGTTTTGTCTGTTTATTTTATGCGGAAAAAATATGATGATTCTAAAATATTAAATTTCACGTTATTTTATTTTTTTACAACAAAAAAATAAAAAAGAAGAAAAAAAAAAGGTTTTAACACAAATTTACAAAAAATAATAATGTAAAGCTAGTGAATTATAATTGCCAAAGGAAATTATTTTAGATTTTAATAGTGTAAAAAAGTATCATTCAGTGAAATACGTTTAACTCGAAAATGCTTAAGAAGAAATTTCAGTTAACACGAAATAATACTATGGTCCCAATAAATTAATATGTATTTTTTTTCTCTTAACATGAAATAAAAATTGCTTAACGTGAAAAAAAATTTTCTTTTGGGAATTAACAACATACGGAAAACAGTAAACACAATGTAATGTTTGAGAAAATTTCTGGATTTTTAAGCTGTCCTACTGTATTATCCGAAGAATTCGTTGAAGTACGTAGATGACGATAATACGAGTACAGCTCCAATTTTAGGGCAGACAAGGATATTTTGGAGTTTTTTCAAAGCTTAAAAAATATCATGGATGCAGATTCCGGCAACGAAGATGAAATGAATATATAAGCTCCTGCTCCCACATCTTCCGAAATGAGGAACATCATGAAAAGTATGAGCAGTTATTTAGACGCACATTCCAATAGTGAAATGAATAAAAAATGGATGACATCGAACAATTTGAAACTAAAAAATACAATACAAACAAAAATATGAGATTATTTTCCAAAAACTCAATAAATGTTTTGTTTTTGAAAAAAAAATGAAAATTTTGTATTAAATTTCATTAAGATCTTGTGAATGTTTTTGTTTCATTGATCTTTATTAAATTTCTATGTAGACAAAATGTACTTTAATAAATTTAATTTTTTGAATATATGGGGGGGGGTGCAATATCCTTTAACACGAAAAAATATTTTAGTACCCACAGTTTCGTGTTAAACGATTTTCACTGCAATTACTCATATGTAAAAAAAATGTTGAGATAATTCGAACTTTTTTTTTTTGTATGTCACACACAAGGTATACTTCGACTATTCTATTCTTTAAGAAAGCTTTTCACTCATTTCTCTAAACTTGATAAATATATGTGCTCTATTTCATTGCAGATATCTGTGCAGAATTCTTGTAAGATAATAATAATATAATTTAACATATAAAAACTTAAATTGATTTATTATGAACATCACGAATTTGTAATTATGATTATTAGACTAGAGTTCTGAAAGTATCTATTATTGATTTTATTTTTCACAAGTTTCTTTTTATTTTCGTCGGCGATGGATTTCTGAATATCATTAATTGATGAACATATCTTTTTATTTCCTTCCCTTTCTATACTATATCTATTTATTTTATTTTTGATACAACAGTTTTGCATTCCAAAAAATTAATTTTAAAAATTTGAGAAATTAAAATTTTTTTTCAAAAATATTGATAAAGATGTTCAAAAACGCCACGATCCAAATCGAGGGCTAAGCTAATATCAAATTTTTAATCGCATTTCACTGTGCGTAAAATGAGTACGTATCGGACTAATACGAAAAAAGCTGAAATAAGTTTGATAAGCCTCCTCCCTCCCCCCCAAAAAAACAGAGACCACGCTTATATTTTTATATTTTCCTATGAAAATCGTTTAACAAAAAATTGAGGGGATCAAAATATATTTTCGTGTTAAACGATATTAAAAAAACATATATTGAACAAAAGAGCATTTTATTTACATTGGTATGTATATATAATAGTTTTTTTTTTAAAAAAATCAATGAAACAAAATCATTCACAAGATTTTAAATGAAATTTAATGCAAAATTTTCACATTTTATGGGGGGAAAAACATTTGAGCTTTTGAAAAATAATCTGATATTTTTCTTTACATTGTCTTTTTTAGCATCAAATTATCAACAAATTGTTCGATGTCGTCCATTTTGTCATTCATTTTATGATTTGAATGTGCATCTAAATAACAGCGCATACTTTTCATAATGTTCCTCATTTCGGATGACGTGGGAATAGAAACTGCATTTTTTCATTTTGGCCGCTGGAATCTGCATTGATGACATTTTTAGAATTTTGAACAAACTGCAAAATGTCTTTGTTTGCCATAACTGGGGCAGTACACACGTTAATATCATTTACTGCAATGAGTTCTTCCTGTGATACTGTAGGATAGTCCAATAAGGAAAATCCAAGTTGGTATTTTCCTTATTTTGTTTATTCCCAGAAGAAAATTATTTTCGTGTTAAGAAAAATGCATAAAAATATATAACTGTTGGGGCCGGTGTATTTTTTTGTGTTAACCAATATTTCGTCTCAAGCGTATTTTACTGTACTGGGAATTATACCCATAATTAATATCAAATTTGATTTACAAGCGTGTTTTTGAAGTGAAAACTTCCTTAGCGGCGTTGGGCACTTTTTGGTAGGGGGAAATCTTATGGGTTCGCGTCACCGACATGCTCTGACTGGCGCACGCGCCAGTGTGCTGTTCGCATTAGACACTTTTTGGATGGGTGAAATCTCGTGCGCTCGCGTCACCGACATGCTTATAGCAGTATATCTGTAGCTATACAGCTGACGTATAGTGATGTGTATATCTTATAAGTGAAATTGAATGGATTTGTGAAAAATTCAATGTGTATATACTGTGCATTGTTAAAATAGTGTTTTTGTTTGATTGTTATTTGAATCGTTTAATGGAAGAATCATTGTGCAATACAATTGTGAGTACTAAATAAATATATTAATATTTTTAAGATAAAAAATAAACAGCACAGAAAATGATTGTAAATACTCGCATTTATTCTGGCGATTGAAAATTTTGTATAATTTATTTTCTAATATTTAACCTCTGCAATGCATCACGCAATCCGGATTAGTATTTCACAGTGGCTTAGACGTTTTCTTACTACCGTGGTAAAACAGACTTCTAGTTGTTCAATCATAATTTTATCGTAGATTTTGAAATTAAAAATTTTATAAAATTTAATAATAATTCAAGATTAATGTGTTGAAGTTTAAAACATGGTTATTAAGGCAAACTTATAGTTTATTACCTTATATCATTAAAATCTTTAGTTTAAAATAATGAAAACGGCTTCGACTTTAATTGCATTAAATATTTTATTTTATTTAAAAATTTAATATTTCGAAATCATTATTTATTAGTTTAAATTGTCAAAAATAAAATATATGCTCTTCTACTTTTTGCAAAATGATTACCTATAATTTTATATCATTCGATTTTATTATTATAAATTTACGAAAAAATATTGTCAGGGAATTAGTGTTATTTTAAATATCCGTTTTGCGTATTTGCTTAGATCCTTAACATTTCCCCCTAATTTCTGCTTTGGCAATGACTATTCACAAATAACAAGGAGGTACTTATGATGCTATTGTCTACGAATACGATCGCAAATATCCTAGAGAATTAGTATACGTAGCTTTTACAAGAATAACGAGGATTCAAGGTTTATTTTTGGTTTTCAAAAAAATATTAGCAGCAGCTTGAAATTTTGGATTGGTAGAACAGGAAAACCTCTAAATGCTTCAGAAACAGATAAACATCATAAAAGATGAACAAGTCATCGAGAGGATCTAACGTTAGAATTGAAAAGGTTACAAAACAATACACTACAAACAGTTACCAAAATTTTTCTAGAATTCATCTCCAACAAGAAAGGATTATCGATATTTTTATTCAATTGTCAAAGTTTGCATGCGCATGCAGCTGACCTAAAAATGATGCTATCGTAAAAAAGATAAATGTTCTGCTTTTGTCAGAAATTCGTATGAAAAACTAAGAACCACTTGATATTCCGAATTTCTACTTTGTTGTAAGTTATAAAAGACCAGAAGTTCCAGCAGCAGGCGTAGCTATTTATCACAATTACTCAAGATACGTCACACTTCATTACTTCACATATGGACATACAAACTAAATTCACTAGAAGCATTGGTGTTACTGTTTCTGATATAGGCAAAATATCCGTTGCTCGTTGCGATTCCGAGAATGGGCAATACATATTAATGGTTGCCGTTTATATTTCGCCTGGAAAATCAATGAGACAGATACAACAATTTTTATTCGAAAATTTGATGATTTATACAAAAGAAGGTTCTGAAATACTCGAAAAAAGATTTAGCGAAAAATATGATACTGTACCGATGATTTTAAGTGGAGACTTCAATATTAACTTTGCAGATGATGAAAATCTACCACTAATTGAATTTCTAAATGAAACCCTTCATTTAAATATGTCCAATGATCGAAATCTCAGTACTACAAAATATAAAACGACGATCGATGCAGTTTTAACGTGATACTTAGATAAATTTGAATCAAACATTTTCCTTTTTTACTTTAGTTACCATATGTCTATTGTATCTTTTTTTTAGAACAAAATGAAATAATTGAAAGTACAAAAAGTCTAAGTATTGTTGAAACTAATGATGACAATGATGCAAACAATTAAAATAATGATTGTATATTAATTATTATTTTAATTGAATTGTATTTATATTTTATCATGATCTTGTACAGCCCGTAATATATTTGAATAATAAAAAATGCATATAATTGTTACTCGGAGTGTCAACAGATGTGAAAACCAGATTGATATTGATAACTTTAATTCCAACATTATGAAATTTCAAATTTTAATACTAAAAGTTCTAAGTTTTCACTTCTATCGGCAGTCTCTATAACTGCCAATTTTTTTTTCCATTTTGGAATTGTGATTACGTGTTTCAGTTCATCTTTAAAAATTTTTTTAATAATCTGAATGTTCAATTATAAATGAAATTATTTTACCTAAGGAATAATTAATAGTTACTGTGAATACATTAAATCACGAAAATGTTTTACTGATAAATTTTTTAATTACTGCCGAATTATAAAAAAGAAAGAAATGAAGTCTTCAATTTTATATCAATTTATAGACCGTTAAGCTACCTAATTGTTCACAAATATTATTAACAAGATTCCTTAATGCAGCGTTTCTCAAACTGTGGGGCACTCCCTAAGGGGGTGTAGGCATATTGGAAAGTCAAAAAAAAAAATTATTTAAAAAAAAATTTCTGAAATTAAACACAAAATACATTTTGTCATAATAAAATATATAATGAACATTTACACTGATATAATACACTTATAAATGTATCAGTACTGCACATTTTGTATTTTATGATTAATTTAACAATACTAAGTTAAGAACAAGTTTAATAACTACCAGTGACTCTATGGGCTTATATCATATATAAAATTATATACAAAAACTAACACTTATTTTGTTAATTTGTATAGATTATAATTAATCATTTAGCTGCCGATTAAAAGTTACATGATTCGCTCCCCAATGCCATCGTTTTCCACGTAGGCATGTGTATGTGATGTATTGGGGGGGATGAAAAGGAATTAATAAGCAAAGCCTTCTTTGAAATAAGTAAATAATTCACGAACACTGTAAAGGTCTTTTTATTGCATTCAAAAGCCTTCGGAATAATTTTATGGATAGTAGTGCACGAAGAAGATCGTACTTTGGTAAGACGTATATATACCTCCGGGGCAATTAATGCCTTGTCTGAGTGAGATGTTTATATATGCCGGTAGCACTTTAGAGGTTAAAGTAGCATTGTAGCTTTAGTGTCAACAGCGTAGATTAGCGCAGATATTGTTATTGTATGGAAGAAAGGGGGGCGATGAAAATTATGATTGAATATTTGAGTCGCAAATATTGAAAGTTTGAGAAGTCTTAATGCTTAATTTTTTACTTGTTCGAGCTAATTTGTGGGTCGTTATCGCTTTATTTATGTATTTTCCTTTAAATTGATAAATATGTTTTTAAAGGAATCAGGAACACAAACAAATGGAAACAAATTTTTAAAAAGTTGCTGGCGAAAAACTGAGGCATAATTTGTTAAAAGAATAAGACATATTTCAGTTCAAATGAACCTCTTCTTATGTGGTTCTAGTGTTTGACACATTATTCTGAAGTTATATAGAAAAGAAAGGTAAGATAAAATATACATAAAAGTGGTGACTGTTACTTCAAATGTAATTAGCATGATTGTTTGTAGTTTGCCAGTCTTTTGTGTTTATTCTGAAAATATTATACCAACTAAATTTTTTTTAAAAATGTTAACTATTATTCCAGTCACTCATTCACTCATCGTCTTTATTTAAATAATGGTCCATATTTTTTCGTTTTGTATGTTTGAAACCGAAAAATAATTTTAAAAAATGATTTTAAACACTTAAAATCACTTTTGAAAAACGTTTTATGTATTTTATATTCTTTGTTTCTCTTTTAACTTAAATATTTAAAACCTTTTTTTCAAAATTAGCATAATTTCTCAATTTCATGTAAATTCTTTTTTTTTGTTTGTTTCATAATTCGAATGGTCATCTTATTTTTAGTAATATTATTTACTTCAATTTCCTTAGACATTCAAAAGTCTGATATGGTTTATATTGAGTAAATATAACGGTTTATTTATTAGTCACACTTTTCAAACAATTAGACTCAAATCAAGAACAGTATCGGAAATTGGAGTATAATGAAATATAGTCATTTATATTATTAATGCAAGATGATAGAGTACCTGCTTACCACGTGCCCGGCCAAGGTTCGAGTCATGCGATCGTTTGACGTCTGGGCTGAGTGATTGGTTTGTCGCTGGCCTTCTACATCGAAGGTTTTGGGCTCGACCCCGGTCCAAGTCGGGAGATTTTCATCATGCAGAAAATCAACAGCTTCCATGTCGTATGATTATGCGGCATACAAAATATTCCTTGAATGTCGGTTTGGCTTGGATGTGCTCTCGGCGAAAATTAAATTCCTAAGTACAAATTTCGCATTGGCAGAGTTCAGGTGCGCGCCTCCCTCTAGCGTCAAAATTAATTGCGGCAATTGGTATCACCTATATAGTGCCGCACTAAAAAGTGATATCAGCTTCTGGAAAATGTACTAGGGCGGCAAAGGTAGAAATACCAATCTGCGGCCCCATTAGAGAAATATTATTACTACTTTTTTTTAGGCAAACAATTGACAATAACACAATATATGGACAAGAGATCAAATTCCTTTTCCTTTAGTATTTTATTCCTGATATTAAAATGAAGTGTAATAAACTGCATTACATAAATAAATTTATACAAAAATATAAACAATAATAAAAAAAGTAAAAAAAAAACTGATTTTTTTTTTACAAAACACAATAGCATTTTTTCCCCGGCATTTTTGAGACTAAAAATTTCGCACTAGAAATTTGTACAGCATATTTTTGTGTAGCATCGTGTACCTTCCAATTTACTTCAATTCAGGGTAGTGAGAGGGTTCACATAGCTTTTGGCCAAAAGGCATTTTATATAAAAATTAATTTAAAAAAAATTAAACTCTATGTAAAGGTTTCTGGCTCTCTCAGCCTTTCGCCGGAGAAAAATTTAAGTCCGGATCAACATTATTTGATCTTCAGATGATCATTTCTAGGTTACGGCTGTCCCCGCAGCCTCTTTCGTTTGAGTTGCCGAAGAAAAAGAAGATCCTCGTCACCTTCCAAACCGACTCTGTAACCCCCTGGCTGGGCTTCTGTCTGACCCCCAATAATCTCTGATTGGCGGGTGACGCGTCTCTGATTGCGCGGGTTTTCACCCGACATCCACTGTCTTGGTCCCAACTCCATTGATTCTTTGAGACAAAAGGCCGTCGCGACTGGGATCAACTACGTTACCGTAAATTGTGCGCCATATGGAGGGTCTATCTATCGACCTGCCACTTCAAGGCATGTGACTACCTTTGGAGCACTTTTTTTGAAATATATAAATTTTCAACTAAATAAACTCTTTTCATTTGAAATGGGGCATAAAATTAGGAATTCAAGTACAATTTCCACAAAATCAAAAATAATTTGTGATATATTGGGAATTTTGAGCGAAATTTTAGTGTAAAATTGCAGTTACGGTAAGGCTTGTATTGAAAATTCTAATAAATAGATTCGAATAATATTCATGCAATACATAAATAAAATCATTATCTGTGCTTAGAGCTATAATATTTGTGGTACTTTTGAAAAGTTTTTGAAATATGGCTTTTTTTATGCAAGAACTCAATTTTTTGCAAAAAACTAATGTTATTTTCTCACAAAAAGTGCAATAAAATACATGAATATATATTCAGAGATTAGATTATAGTCTAGACTGGAGATAAAACTATATTAAACATTTTCTGAAAATTTCAATTCAATATCTTAAAAAGAAATCTTGTAGTCAACTTTACCGTGAAGCAAAAAATTGAAAATCATAGTTTCTCAGGAAATGCAATTAAAGATTTTAATATGGTATAAAAAATTTTCTACTAATTGTACACTTTTTAAACTCGCCATATTTATGGGTCAAGATCTCTTTTGCTTCATGTTTAACTAATTTGGACTTTTTTTTAAAACTTTTGCTGTTTTCTGGAGAGTTTTATAGACTAAAACAATTGTCATTTTTAGTGAAATATTGATGAAAAATTGCATTTACAGAAAATTCTAATAAATGTATTCAAATAATATTTATACAGTACGTGAATAACATCTTTATATGTGTTAGGAATTAAAAGATTTGTAATACTTTTGAAAGTTTTTTAATTATGCCAAATTTTATGCAAAAACACGATTTTTTAAAGAAATTAATGATCTTTTTTCATAAAAAAGCAATAAAGTACATAAAAATATACACATAGATTAGATTTTGATTCATAAAAAACACAGATATAACTAAATAAAACATGTTCTGAAAATTTATAGAAATATTTACAAATATTTTGTGTAGGGATGTACTTCCGGTTTTATAAACTCAATTTCCGGTTTATTAATTATGCTATAACTTTGCTTCTAAATATCGTAAAAATAAAACTTGAGTGTTTTTGGAATCTTAAATGTATGGGCTATAAAATCAATTTCGAAAATTTTTCTCAAAACGACGAATTTTGGGTAGTCACATACCTTAACACTCGGAGTACCTTCCTGGACATATCTTTCTCACAACAGGTCGATATTCTTACCCTTCAAGTACTTCGCGACCCACATGTACGAAGGAACGAAACAATGGATACTGTTCAACAGGAGTGTCCCTGTATAAACCTTTGTGACTAAAAACTATTTGAGTGTCGGAGAAGGAAGAGATGTGGAAATATCAAAACTGTTTCCAGAATCGGCTCAACATCTGTTTTGCTCCAGGTGTGTGAGAAGAATACGTGATCTCTTTTTGAAGTATGCAGTGATCCATCTGGTCATTTTGCTCACCCCTGGGTTTCAAAAATGGCAAGTATTGTCGTAAAGTGTTCGTCTAATGAAGCGACACTACACTAGGTACTGGAAGTGAGAGACAATTTGATTTTCTTACTTTTTGAGTATATTTAACTAGTCAAATGTCCTTTCGGATTTATTTATGAAAATATTCTTTGGTGAATGATTATTACTATGAGCATTACTAACATATATATATATATATAATACGAATAAAACTAATACATTCGGAAGCATCGAATATTTTTATCATGCGTATATGCAAGGTGACTACGCTCGGAATCGTGATTTTGAAAAAGCGTACAAATGTATAACTGTTTTGATGTTTAGTGTCAGTTGAACTAGAGTATTTATATAAAATTGTTTTAAGGTATCTGAACACGTTTGGAATACTTTTTTTAAAAATAGCATACTAAAACATTATAAACGCTTTTTTAGGGATCAATACCAATAAATACTAATATTTAACTAACAATGTTTTAAATAAATTTTTAAAATGCCATGAAAAAGTCACAATTTTATGCGAAATTTTACCAATATTTTTGAAAAACTTCAAATCAATTAGAGAAAAGAGTAATAAACATTTATCAAAAAGTATTACTAAAATAAATTAGATGCGTTTATCTATAGAGAATATATTTAAATTTTAATGTTTTCTTAAAATTGAAAGATTTTAGATCTGATCGAGTGAATATTAAAAGAAAGTAATATAGAAAGTAATATAAATATCATGTTCAAAAAGTATTATTGAAATGCATTCATAATATTTTCAGTTATCAGACTCGCCATGACAGATTTTGAACAATTTTAATACCCACTTCTGGTTGATTAAAGACCCACTTCCAATTTTTCTAGTTTTATAAAATTTATTGTAACTTGGTCTCTAAGTGACGTAGAAACAAAACAAAGTAAGTTTTGAAAAGTTAAAAGATATCTCCATTCAATAAAATAAAATACAAAAAAATACGTGTTTTCACTGAATTGGATCGGTTTAACATGTTCGAATACCTTAAAAATAATATTACTAGAAAACATTATTTAATGGCAATTATTTAACAAAAAAATTTAGGAAAAAAATAACATTTTCAAAACATTCTCCTTTTATGAAAAATGTTTTTGAAATAATATTTTACTTATATATAGCTAAAACTATATAGGAGCTGAACTACGATTTCTGAAATACACAATTTATATGTGGCTCTATTCTTTTTCTAATATGTGAGAGTAGAGAAATTTTAGCATTAAATATCAGTAATTATTTCAATTGATAGTTAGTCTGAAAATAATGGGAATTTTTCAGAAATTCTAGTTCAGTCCTTCTATAGAAGTCCTGGCTATATATAGGCAAAATATTATAATACGAGCATAAGCATTTTTGGTAAAAGAAGAATTTGAATATATGTCATTCTTGCTTCATGTTTTGTTAAAAAAAAAAGGCATTTAAATGATTTTTTTCTTGCAATAATATTTGTAAACAAACTTTATATACATATACTTATTCAACTGATACTAAATATAAAAAAATGATTCATTTACACGCTTTTGCAAAATCACGAATCCTAATGTAGTCACAAATGAAAAATAACAAATTTAACGTAAATTTGCAGTAAAAGGACATTTCATTTTTCGCAATCTCACTAGGTACTTTTCTTTTTACAAAGATCTGAGTTCTAAATCTCCCCCCCCCCCATTCAAAACTGTCCATGACACACATACACAAAAACCATTCAATCCAATAACAATCATCTCAATTCCTATTACAGACCAACAACTTACTCTCCCCTAAAAAACTAACAACCGATGGAGAATAACTACAAACGCCACTTTCCTCCACGACTCCACCAGAGCTATTGGTTCCGCTCCGGTGGCGGCCGCTTACGCCCTGGTAACGCCCCTTTTATTCCAACCCCCCTCTTAAAATGGTCAACAGGGCGAGAGATTCCGCGGAAGGGTCGGGCCTCATCTTTATCATTTCGCTGGCTTTGCCAAGATTCATTTCCCCTCTTCCTTTTTTCAACTTTTTCTTTTCCACTGATTTGTGTCACGTGGCCGAAGATGAAAATGGAATCTGGCAGAGACTCGTGTGGTATTCTCTATGGGTTGATAACTGGCGTCAGTCCTGGTTTGTGTTCCTCTCTTCTAATGGATGGATTTGCTCAGATGGATGTAAGAGGGAGGGGAAAAAACCAAGTAAAGTTAATGGATTGTTTTGGTTTCTGAGTTGGTTTGTTGGTGGAGTATTTGTACAAACTCACTAGAAATCTTATAAATAGTGCTTGAATTGTGCAATCTTTTTAGAGTAACATATATACAGAGGAAATCGTTTAACGTGGCATTGAGGGGATTGAAATATTTTTTCGCGTTGAATGAATTTCGTGCTAAGGTATCCAACTACCCTAAAATTGTGAATTTTGCCAAAATTTGACAAATTTTTTAAATTATTTTATTTTATAGGCCTTCTTATTAGCTTTATAAAAATATCAAGTTTATTATTTTTCGTTCACAAGAACAAAATCTAAAGCGTTTTGGTAAAAACAGATGCCATTACTTTAAGCAAGATGTCATACTTTAAAACGCGTTTTACTCGAAACGTGTTTTTCTGAAAATACTCAAACGGGGTCTCGCGATTGCTAAAGAAATTTTGAAAATAATTAATTGAAATTTTTTGCGTATGCTCTGTATAATAGTAGAACTGTTTTAACCTGCAGATTTACCAATCACTGTTTTATTACAAAATTTACAGCTCCTTATGTGAATATAATCACTGTTTTTTTTAAGCAGTTTCATATAATAACAAACATAAAGTGCTATATTTTTGTAAAAATTAAAATATCTCTTATTCTGAAAGTCAATTCAAAATCGAATGAAATAGCAACACATGAGAATTGAAAAATCGAAAATCTGTTCTTGAACTTTTGGTACAGAATGGGCCGCGTTTTTTGTCAATTTTTACCCCTTTTTAGTAATAATAAATTCTTTTTCTATTCTTAATTTTAGCATATTTTTCTTAAAATGTACTAAAAAAATATAAAACCAACAACAAAAAAAAAAAAAAAAAAATCCCCATACTTCCATTTTTTTAAAAAAAAGTTCTTGCAAGTAGTCGGATACCTTAACCCGACACTTCACGCGAAAAGAATGAATGGAATTTCACGCGGAGGGAATCTCGTACCCAAGGGTGTTTACATTCTGAAATACAAAGGTGAAAAAGGAAGGAAAGCAGGAAATACAATATGTTTACTACACTTTTCACACGTAAATTTAGTTTTTCCTGTTTTTATTAGGGTATTCAATACATTGTTTATACGCTACTTTTGTCTTCGTCGTGAGTTAGTACTATGTTTTCACTGGATCTTAATTTTGCTTTTTTAATTTCGTAGAAGCTGGTTTCTACATTCTTCTGTAAAAAGGAATCTGAAACACTTAAAAAATCAGCGTCTGGTTAGATGCTTAGTTGGTGGTTTCTGAGTATTTCCCAAAATAATTTGCGCATTTATTGTCCCAACTTTCAACAACACACACAAAAATATTATCATAGGCTAACGATTACATTCTCTAGCCATTGAATAAGATGTGATCATTTTACCGAGGACGATAATTGCTCCCTCAGTTAAATTATCTGGTTAGAATTCAGTAGAGGCCCATCATACTTACTATTATACAGTTCATCATTCGATTCTTCCTCTTCATTCCCGAAAAGCGACTTTCATCATTCGAAAATATTGCTGTACTAAATCATTAAGTACTGTATCCATTAAATTACTTAAACGCCACATTTGTTCGTCAAAGCTACATTAATACGCTATTGCATAAAAAAGATTTTAAAGCAGGCTCCTGCATTTAAAACTGTAACGACGATTCATGCGCAGGGTATGACATACCCGAAGAAGCGATAGCTAAAAATATATATTTAGAGTTCGCCTTCAAGCAAAGGCTCATCAAAGGATATGAGCTTAAAGTCTCAGCTACACGATAAACTACACTGCTGGTCACCGTAAATGCAACACCAAGAATGACAAGATATAGCACAGCAAAATTTATTTTGTAGATAACATGTTAACCAAATATCAAATGATTAAATTTTTAGACTTCTATGAAGTGTGGTAACTGCCAGAATCAGTACCCAGAATAGCCGCTATTGTTGGAGATCACCACTGCCACACGCCTCGGCATTGATTCAAAGAGATTTTGGATGTGTTCTTGTGGTAAAGCAGACCAAGAAGGTTCCACACGTTGCCAAAGGTGATCTGGTGTAGCGGCTGGGGGTGTAATCTGGGTCAATCACTGAGCAACCATGGACCACATGTTTTATATCGGTGAAAGATCCGGAGAGTGAGCCGACCAGGAAAGTAATTCAACCAGGTGATCGACGAAGAACCTTTGGACAATGCGTTCCACTTGTGGTCACGCATTATCCTGTTGAAATATGGCTGTGGCCAAGCCCTGAAGGTAAGGAAGGACAACTGGCTCCAACACCTCGGAGAAGTAGCGCTGGCTGTTTAAAATCCTGGCAATGCGTACTAGAGGAGTGTGAGAGTGATATCCAATACCGCCCTATACCATAATACCCGGTGCAGGACCAGTGTGGAGGTGCATAACGCAGCTATTCCGCATCCTCTCTCCAAGGTGTCTCCAGACTCTAATCTGACCATCGTGGTGTTGTAGACAGATGGGTGACTCGTCAGTAAAGACAACTTCATTCCATTCTGCCGCCCACATCCATCTTTCATCGCACCATTGGCGGCGGAGACGTCTGTGGTTCTTCGTCAAGGGTAGACCAAGCAATGGACGTCTTGCGGACAGGCCACTCTGCTGTAAACATCGTCGAATGGTACGCGCAGACACTGAATGATGCGTTACAGACTCAATGTGCTGTGCTATGGTTCGTGATGTGACTGAGCGATTCGTCACTGACATGCGCACAATTGGCCTGTCGTCACGTGAAGTGGTGTACTGAGGTGGATGCGATCGACCACGTCAGTCCGCCGTACCCTCCTGCATCCAACGGTCACATATCCGCATTACAGTTGATTGGTTTCGTCCAACACGACTACCGATTTCTCTAAAAGATAATCCACAATCTCGGTAGGCCACTATCCTTCCTCTGTCGAACTCGGATACTTGATGAAAAGCTGATCGCTGTTTTCTACGAGACATAACTGATCGTTTTTTGAAAAAATTACAAGAAACACACAATTGCCGAACCTGAAATCGTCGAAATCTCCAAGCCTTAAATAGCGCTTTGAGGTGGCGCCACAGGCGTGCGGGATGTGTGTCTGCGCTGAAATTCTAATCATTTGCACATCTCACCTCCGCTAATGCATGTTGTAAATTTCATGTTATTTGCGTACTTCCTTCAGGGTGTTGCATTTACGGTGGCCAGCAGTGTATTTATATAATGAAAATGGTTTAAATGGAGTCTTGAAAAAAGTTAGGCGGTGGGTATGACATACTCTACATGAGAAGTGCCGGGTTAAAGGATATTGCATAAAAAAATCATAAATTAAACAAAATTAAGTTTATAAAGTATATTTTATTTAAATATGTATAATTCACGCATTTATAATAAATATAAATGAAACACAAATATTCACAAGACCTTGATGAAATTTGATGCAACATTTTCCAAGTACTTTGAAAAACCAATCATTTATTGAGTGCTTCGGGAAAATAATCTCGCATAATTTTCTTTGCATTGTATTTTTTAGCATCAAATTGTTTGATGTCGGTCATTCTGTTATTCATTTCACCATTGTAATGTACGTCTAAATAAATGAACGTACTTTTCATGATGTTCCTCATTTCGAATTCAGGGGCAGCATTTTTTATTTCAGTTTCGTCGTCGGAATCTGCCTCAATTATATTTTTGAGCTTTTGTCAAACTGCGAAATGTTTTTGTCTGCCATAATTGGAGCTGTATACACATTATCATCTTCTACTGAAAAGGAATTCCTCCTATGGTACAGTAGGAAAGTCCAATCCGGCTGGTGTATTCCATATTTTGTTAATTTCCAGAAGGGAATTCTTTTCGTGTTAAACTATTTTTGTTTCGTGTTAAGAGAAACAAAATACATTGTAGTTTGTTAGGAGTATTGTATTATTTCATGTTAACCGATATTTTGTCTTAAGCGTATTTTAATGTACGCTATTTCCGATTGCAGTCGTAATTGTCTGTAGCAGAGTACAAACACCGATCTGTTTTTTATAGAATGAATCTTCTTTGACGAACGTAGGGATGGTAGTAGTATTTGATGTTAGTCAAATGAATGGGATGTTTTCTAAAATGTTTTTGTAATGTAGTGTTTATTCCGAACATCATTCGTAATTAAAATTTTAATTATGTTAGATATGTACATCTTCCATGTTAGCCATAAGCAAATTTTTGCCCGCGAGACCAATTGTGGCAGGACTAGAGGCCTTATTTCGGTCGTCACAGATTTTTAAATAGTAATACAAAAATTACGTAGCATAATTATTATTATTTTTACAATTCACTCAATTCAAGTATTTTTTCGCTTATGTGAAAATTTCGGGGGAATGTTAAATATTTTTCGCATAGTTTGGAATATATCGATATTAGTTAAAGAAAATTTTCTTTTGCAGATGAAAGAAACGCTTTAATTAATGTGCATGAAGTTATTGGATATATTTATTTTTGTTTTAATTACAAGTTTTACAAAAAATCCCAAACGTATACATTACACTAAGATTAAGTCATTTTCAAAATACATTTTTTTAAAAATTAGTTTTTAGGTTTTAAAACAAATTTTATTGGTTCTGTGAAATTTTTAAATATTTTTTTGGTCTACTTATAAGAAAAAAATACGCTCATGATTATACTATGTATTGCTTTGTTTTTGAACAGGCAATAAGTAATAAGTGGAATTTAATTGTTCCTTTTCTATTTTTTAATTTCACGACAAAAGTATAGTATTATAAATGCTCAAGACTTGATGAGCTAAATTAATTACGAAAATTATGATTCATCTATATGCAGGGTGATTCATAAAGAAATCTTAGACAGAATAGATTTTTGACACTATTTCTGATTCCTGTCTCGAAAGCGTTCTATTCCGACTACAGACAGAGAAGGAAATACTGCGTTACTTAGATCCTGCTGCATAACGTATGCTTTTACTGTTTCCAAACAGTGTAAAGCATCAGAAAATGTAAGTTTTGATAGGAGTTTCATTATCAATTTCTGCATCAGGAACGCCATTCATTGGCTCCGACCAATCAACAATTTCCATAACTTCAGTTGCACAAGTGGGCAGTCTGTCATTAAATATAGCATAATTATTAATGTAATATAATCGTTAAAATCGTAAAATATCCCCTACGTTGTGGAGTGAGATAAGATAAGAAATTTCCTGTCCTATTCAACACTTACGTAATAGGTTATACTCATGACTCATCTGCACCTTTTAAGTCCAATAATGGTCTTCGGGCCTTCCCGTCGAAATTTTTTGTTTGCAAGAAAAATCTTTTTCTCTTC
>BMAO01018259.1:0-69384 GCA_019973975.1 Trichonephila clavata | reverse complement strand
GTATTACTTCCGTTCAGTTGCATTGTTGTGAGAGTCACTATCATATGCTCCGTTTTCTCCTAGAACTCCCCAGAGCACTGCCATCGTGGTTGCCACAGATCGTCGCCAGGCCCTGGGGTCGAAATAGACCACTTTGAGAATCACTGCTGTAGAAGAATATTGTAACACGAGACTGTTGCTTGGCTTCAAAGTTATTTTATGATTTGAAGGAACAGCATTCTGAAAATTTCATGCCACAAAATAATTTAACACAAATTACGTACAAATTAATAAGATATAATCAAATCGTATGAAAAACCGAAACTTATCCAGCTCATTCTGATGAGCTTTCCATCAAGCATTCAGAAAATAGGCTGAAAAACGCCTCAAGTACTTTAAAGAACAATCCTGAACTTCTACTTACGTGTATGTATATTGAACAAGGTAAATCACAATACTTTATTTTTTAGCGCGTTTTTCACGTAGTGGAACAAAAGCGCTATTAGGACGCAAATTTCGTCTTCGTCTTCGTTCCATATTGTGTCGTACCTTTTTCTCAGCCAATAAGCAACCAATTGACCTCGGGTTTTCGGCATTTGGTCGCATTTCTGCCCTAGATGAGCCGAATCATATTTAAATTTTCCCATAGTTTTCCCGAATTTTCCTACAAATTTTCCTGAATTTCGCTAGTTTTATAACAAAATTTTCTCAAATTTTACCTAGTAAATTTATTGTTTCAAAAAGTTTTTTTAAAATCTACCTGTATTTTGGAGGAAATCCTCACAAAAATGAGGAACGGAATTTGACCTCGACATGCTATCACACTGAACCAACAACTGGTTCTGGCACCTATATCGATGCAATCTTTGGAAAATTGACTGGTACACACATCATGTTTACGTATACGAGTCATTGTTTTCATTCCATAAGCCTTTAGCTAAATAAACTTTATAATGTAGTAGTAGTTATTAATTATATATACTTTTCCTTGTTAAACTTAAAAGAATAAATACATGGAAGCGAGTTTGATGCCTAACAAGGAGTTAAGTCACCTTGTCCGGGCTTTTGTAGCTTCTGTAAAAAAAAATTTTTTTTTTTTTTTGCTTTTTTATAGTGCTATACAGATTTGTGTCATTATTTCTTTTCAGCTCAATAGTAGTACGTTTAGAGGAGTGTACAGTACACACTACTTTCTGTTAGTAAAAAGTTCACTAGTTGCATTATTGTAAAATACAACATGTAAAAAACGCGCTAAAATTACTTGGCCATGCCAATGATTGATATCTTGTTAGTTAAATTCTTATTTCGTCATTTACTCTTTACTAATTTTGTTTTCTACGTCAAAGTTAAATCCATGGTCATAGTCGTGAAGCATTGTTTTTGTGGAATCACGGATTCAAGTCCTCGTGCACAAAACTAAAGACGAGCCATAAAAGAACTGATTGGCGTTGATTCTATTTCTCTAACTGTTTTGCCCGTACACCGTACGGGCTATCAAAAGTTAGCCATAACCGATTTGCCCGTCCTCTTTTCAGGCACTGGTACTTTTTTTTCTACCTTAAATTTGCTCATTTTTTTATTCTTATTCGAAGATTATTAGTGCTAGTGTGTGTGTGTGTTTTTAAGAGATGCTGTTTGTCCATGATAATGAAATATACTTCTCATCGGGTTTTTTTTTTGTGGGGAAAGCAGGAATGGTTTCACTGAAGGCAAGAAATTTAGATTGTTGAAAGTATCGATAAAGATTAGGGGTTGGCAAGACAATGTGTAATTTGTTGCTTGAAAATATATGAAAATGAAAGATAATCCGAAAAGGCTGATATTATCTCGGTCACCACTGTGCAATGTAATATTACAACATACACTATGATTTAAATTGTGTGTGCTTAAATATGTACACACACAAAATCCTCAACAGTTTGAAAAACTTATAATTTTTTTTTGTAAGTGCCTAAAAAAAATTTTGACGATATATCGGAAACATCCTTCGTAGCATGCAGTGTCTACCTATGAAAGTAATTATTTAGTGGGCTTGTATTCCACAATAATGAAATAAAAAAATGTGAAAACTTTAAAATTGAAAATTAAAATTAAATGCTGCCATTTTTTTATATCTGCTAAATATTATACTTCATTCTAAGCAATAAAATATGTGGTTTTTTTTTTAACATTTTGGGTAGAAAATGTGGTGTTTACGAAGAGTTTGCGTAGTGTGAATTTTTTTTAGAATGGAGTGCCAAGTAAAATATTAGAACATACGAACTTCCAATTATTCAAAAATACGAGGTTTGTCACTAACAACCCGTGTATGAATATGCAAAGCAACGTTAATAAACAATTTATCATTGAAATACATTATTTTTAAATAAAGAGAAATTTAATTCGCAAGATGTATATCACTGCGACTAATTGTTCAGTGCTTCTCCTATTTCTTCAAATGAACTTTATCAATTTAATTTTATCAGAAATAGATACATAATTTCAAAAATTAAGGTAATACGTGAAACTTTTCATACTGTTAAAGTTCAAAATTTTAGTTTGACCAAGTTGCAATTAGCAATTTCATTTGTGTTTATTTGTTTGAAGATGGCTTTATTAATATGAAATTATTCATTAATAAAACATTATATAATAAGTCTTTTACATAAAGGTATCTAATAAATCATTTGTTACAAATAAGTGTGAAATTTTATTCCTTGAATATCCTAACAAATATAGAATAAAAATGTTCTTAGTATTGGGTAATACAGCTAAAACAAATAATTATTGTCAAAAATGATTTTTAAAATTTTGTTACAAAAGTTATTTCAAGAATAATTTTGACTCTCAAACTATTTTCTTGAATAAATGAGCAATTTTTTGTTTAAATTTGTATCATCAATGTAGATCTAGCATCACGATTAAAAGTGATCATACAATTTAAATGTTGAATATTAAAATAATCATATAAAAAAATTAACGAGGTATTGTAATAATGTATTATGGTATAGTACATTTTGAAGATAAGATCAAAAATGACAAAATTACAATTATTTGATTCTTTTTCTACCCACACTTACAGCTTTATAAATAAAAAAAAAAGATTGCTGATAAAATGTTGGAAAAAGATATCTTACTTAAAATATAAAAGAAAAATAAATCCTTTTCTTCTAGACAAAAAAAGCATAGAATAGTTCCACTATTTGCAACATATTTGCCACTTACGAAATTAAACACCATTTTAAGATTTTTAAAAATCAATTCTCTAGTGATGATATACAAAATAGTGACCTTTTCACCTTAATCATTCCAAGAAAGAATTTAATCTTTCAAAAGCATTTTTAACCACGTTGCATAAAATATTAATCTCGAAATTGCATTGTTTTTATTTTGAATGTGTATGCCTCTAAATAAAATAAATACATCTTAAACTTATCTATTTTTTATACCCGTAAATTAAAAAATTACAACTGAGTATCGAATAAATGACTTTTGGATTGTTTATACTGATTGTAATTTAGCGTGTATGTGTACTTATGATTGTTTATATTAATTGTGGGTTTAATGTAAGCTACTTTTAGTAAACTACTAGTTACACTCTGAAATTGATTACAATGCATCAATTAGTATCTGCCTCGAAGCTTGTGTTTGAGTAGCAACCAATTTAAAGTGATCTTGCTTCTTTTCCCAATGAACTTCTTTTTGATATCGTCCTCTTAGTCTTTGAAATACACTGGCCAAATGTAACAATTTCTCTTTTAAGTTATCTATCATCAATACTAACTCTTTAACAATGAAGATTGTTTGTGTGTGCGTGTTTGTGTGCATGCGTGTATGTATGCGTGTGTGTATGTATGCGTGTGTGTATCTGTATGCGTGTGTGTATGCGTATGCGAGTGTGTATGTGTATGCGTGTGTGTATGTCTCTGTGTGTATGTGTGCGTGTATGTATGTGTGTAAGTGAGTGGGTGCGTGTGTGTATGCGTGTGTGTATGCGTGTTGTATGCGTGTGTGTATGCGTGTTGTATGCGTGTGTGTATGCGTGTGTGTATACGTGTGTGTATGTGTGCATGTATGTATGCGTGTGTGTATTCGTGTGTGTATGTGTGCGTGTATGTATGTGTGTAAGTGAGTGGGTGCGTCTGTGTATACGTGTTGCTGTTGTATGCGTGTTGTATGGTGTGTGTATGCATGTGTGTATGCGTGTTGTATGCGTGTGTGTATTGTGATGCGTGTTGTATACGTTGTGTGTTTGTATTGCGTGTGTGTTTGTGTGTGTTTGTGTTTGTGTGCGTGTATGTATGCGTGTGTGTATATATGCGTGTGTGTATGTGTGCGTGTATGTATGTGTGTGAGTGGGTGCGTCTGTGCATGCGTGTGTGTATGCGTGTTGTATGCGTGTGTGTATGCGTGTGTGTAAACGTGTGTGTGTATGTGTGCGTGTATGTATGCGTGTGTGTATTCGTGTGTGTGTGTATGTGTGCGTGCATGTATGCGTGTGTGTATGTATGTGTATGTGTAAGTGAGTGGGTGCGCGTGTGTATGTGTGTGTGTATGTATGGGTGTGTATGTGCTTCCCCGCTAGTTGAGTCACTTAAAAGTTTATATAAATTTTATCTTTACATATCGATATTTCATGTACCTAGATTACCTCAATTTAGATTATCAACTAATTGTACTAATAACATAACTAATATGTTCGTTGAATTTAATTCTGTTATTTTGTATTTACTTTAAAACTTTCAATTTCTAATGAAAAAGCTTTTAAACTTTTAACTCTAATGCCCCAGATTATATCGGGCACGGCACTAGAACTCCGAAATTCCCACCCGAGTGTTATACGGGGTAATTATTTTTTGAATGCATCTTATTGTTTTATACTCGAGTACATATCGGGAGAAGCTCATTTCGGCTTCATCTCTTAGCATTTTACATAATGGCAACAATTATCAAAATAACTTGACAGTTAAAGAGTTAATTGTTTTAGTTCACATTAGATTTTAAAAACTTTAATAAAAATAGGTCTTCAAAGAGAATTTGTAAAACATTTTATAAAAAAGTGCTAAATATTCTATCGATGTAAAATCTAAAAAGTAATTAAAATCTTATTTCTAACTAATTTCCTAGAGTTACTCAATGCTCACTGTATTATTTCATGTTATATGAGAGATAGAACCAGGTACCATGCATATTATCCATATTATTCATATTCAATTGTGGAAAGAGCATTTAACTGCTATCGAGATGATTAGGCTTGTCAGATTCAATGGAATCAGATTACTGATTAACTATGATTGCCCACAGAAGCCTCTACACCGAATAGGAGTTTCTAGCACACATGTTGGACTATTATATGAATGGCTTGTAATGATTAAGGAGAGAGAATACTTGTACTAAATTGTTTGATAAAGGTGTGTGTACGATCCCAACAATAATTGTTTCAACTAATTTAAAATATTTTCGCCTTTTTGAAATTTTGATGAATGGTTAAATATTAAACACTATATAATACAGCGTTTCTCAAACTATATATATAAAACGCGCCTCCTTAAGGAAGCGTAATAACTCTTCGAGGGGACGTGAGGGTGTTGGAAAGTGGAAAACAGAAGATTATTTATAAAATTATTAATTTACTGAAAATAAACAAACAAAATACATTCTGGCATAATAAGAAATAAAATACACATTTACACTGATACAATATACAAATCAGTATTGCACGATGTATTTTATAATTAATTTAACAACACTAAATTAAGAACAAATTTATTAATTACCAGTAATCCCACGGCCTTGTCATACATAAAAATTATATACTTGAATTAACACTTATATTGATAATTCGTATAGTTTATATTAATCCCTTAATTGCGGATTAAAATTTACGCGATTCGCTCATCATAGCGTGCGTGTTTGATGTATTAGGGCAGGAGAACAGAAATAACAAGCGAATTCTCTGAACTAAGTAAATCCTTCGCTAAAACACTTTCAAGGTCCTTTTATTGCATTCCAAAGCCTTCGGAATAGTTTTATGGACAGCAGTGCACAGAATAGATTGTACTTCGGAAAGACGTTCATATACGTCCCAGGCAATTAACGCTTTGGCTGAGCGAGAAATTTATATACGCTGGTGGCACTTGAGAAGTTCAAGTAATATTGCCGCTATAGCGTCAAAGTATATTATTATTGAATTCCATAAATTGTTTTTGTACAGAGGGAATGATTAAACTTATGAAAGAATATTGGGTCGCAAATTCTAAAAGTTTTGTAAGCACTGTACTATATTTGTAGATTACATGTATTTTGATTGTAGAAAAATTTTCAGAATGAAATATTTTTTTCATTTAAACATGTATGAGGGTAAATCCTTATGCATATAATATATTAAGCTCATAATTCATTGTTAATTCCAATATCTTCCAAGTTGGAGGATTAAAAATAAAATATTGAAATATCAACAACGCAACGACTGTAATTTGTTAAATGAAATGCATAACAAATAATAAAAGTTTCATCAAGATTTCAATGATGTATTTATATTGGAAATGAAACTAATATAGTCATTTTTATGGGGACACAGTACAATTTAATTCAGAAAAATCGGTCCAAAAAATCGAATACAATTCTTGTATTTATTTATGATTATTGAGATGGATCGATTTTTTTGACATAATTTCAAAACCTACCTATGCCGAAAAGATGTTCTTTGGTATACAGATAAAGGGAAAATAAAATTTAAAAAATAATAATAATTTTCAGTATTGCCACAAGGGTAATAAATTTAGGTATATTTTTCTGTGAAAAGGTCTAAGTAATTGTTGTTAGAATAAAAGAGGTATTTTTACACTTTATAACGCTTTTCGCGATGAGAGATATCATCTAAAAAGTTACAAGAAACACATCAGGTATTATAAGTTCTAAATAAAAACTTCTGTCGAAATTAAGTACTCGATCTAGGGGAAAACGGGGAAAAGCTTGGACTGGACTGACTCGACGATGTGAGGGGAATGAGTTGAGGTTATGAAATGTTGCAATGAGCGTTGTATGAGGTGTGACACAAAAAAAAACGATACTGGTCCAATAAATTATTGTATACTTACAGATTTAGTTCTCCGTGACATTATCATCTTCAAAGTAGTTTTCCTTCAGCATATACGCACTTCTGCATTCGGGGCTGCCATTGCGGATAACAGTTCTGGAACGAGGTTTCTGGAAGTCCCTTCAGGAGATTTTCCATTTTTGCCTGAACCTCTTCAACTGAGGTAAAATGGGTTCTCTTTCAGCAAGATTTAACTGTTGGAAATAGTAAAAAAGTCTCACTCGGGCCAAATAAAGTGAAAAAGTAGGATTCCCCATCAATGTAATGTTTTGCTTGTCAGAAATTTCTCAACTGATAGGGCCATGTGAGCGGAAATATTGTCTTGGTGCTACAGCCATCCATCACACCCCAATTCCTATTTTTTAAGAAGTCTGTTTAGAGTATTTCAATGTAGTTGTGTTGATTAACAATCTGTACTGACGTAAAAAGAACCCACTCATGTCACGAATTGGGGCTATGTTTGGTCTGTAATCGCTGTTCTTGGGGGCCCAGTAGGTTCATCATCTTCCACTATGACCCCCTTCCCCCAGAAAATATCTTATACCATTTAAAAACATATGCACTAGACAAAGTTTCATCTCCATAAGCATAGATTAATATTTGAAATGGTTTTGTGGCTGATTTCATAAGTTTACATTAAACTTGATGTTGATTCCACATTTTTCGAGCAGAAAGCACGAGCAGGTGTTCACTCAATGACGCAATAGTCTCAACTGGCGTGATGGATTAAGGCAAATCTAGCCACATGGATAGAGGAGGTGCGTGGAATGATGTCACCAAAACAGTTGCTATCAACTCCACTGATTTTTCAAGCTATACACTTAGTCTCGCTTTTTTGTGTCATTATTTGTATTACTCACTATATTCAGTATTCACTCATCAGTAATCTTCTCTTTTGGCTTTTTAAACTGTAGAAAATAATTTTATTTTGAGTCTAAAATCATGTAACCAAAATTTATTATTTTTCTATGTTTTCGAAATCTCCATCCCTTTGTAGCAATTTTTTAACACTGTTATATATATACATTCTGTTTTTCCTTATTTCAATAACCATAGAGCATTTTTCCGCATAGGTAGATTCCAATTGATTGTAGTTTTTTCCTCCATTTATTAGCTATCCATATTAATGATCATGTGATCGATCAAGAAACATATAACACATTTTCATTTAACTGAAAATGTTAGGTAACTTAATTTTTACTTTGCAATTACAAGATTTCCAAACATAATTCATTTGAAGAATTCTCCTAGTGGTAAAAAAAAACTATTGGTAGTGTACTTTACCACCAACACACATTCTTTTTGCTTTTAAATTTCCGAAACTGTTTCTACACTTATTTTCTTTGTTATTTTTTACTCAATTAAAATTATTAGAAAACCTCACTCAAGTATATTTTTCACATTAAATTCAGTAAAAGTATATTATACACTACATCATCCTTTAATCGCCTTTTTCTTTCCTAATATCTTGAATTATCAAATACATATTTTCGAGGGAGACATCTTTAAACAATTTAATGAACCTATTGAAGTACTTAACTAAGCTGTAGCAACAAAAAAGACTATATTGATGTTTAATAATATTTACAATCCAATAGATTATATCGATTGATCCTCCATTATTACGTCTTATCGATTAATCGGATTACTCCCTTTTTCCAATGCTGATCTTGATACCTCGCACTATTAATTATCCGCATCTAATGGTCTCTGAAAATGGAATTCTGTGATGCAGCCATTTACAGGATAAATTATACAGGAGACCTGAGTCTATTTATTTGGCGACTGAGTGAGAAGTTGAGGTCATTTGTTTAAGTGATTTTCGATGATGGTCCTTTCTAAAAATAAAGGTCTATAGAGAAGGAAAACTGCTTTTATGTTTGATTTTCAATCAAAGTAATAAAAATAGTTCATAGTTTACCAAAATGTAATCAAGTGATGTATTATTTATCATTATGTTGCTTACTTTTGAAATTTAAGTGCATTTCTTGCAATCAATAATTTGTAGTTCCATAAGAGAACACAATTAATGTTCAACAACTAAATATCGTTTATAATTTCATCCATCAATGAATTAAATTCTTCCCACCTATGAAACGAAATGTTTTATTTTCCAAATTTCGTTCCTAAACCTCTCTTTGTCAAAAATGAATTCTGCCTATTACTGATGTAACTCAACTACACACCTAGACACTTTTCAAAAATAACATCCCTAAAATTATTCATAATTTAAGATACAAAGGAATAATTCCTAATAGTAAGTAGCTGTGTCATTCAAATAAAGGATTAATTTAGACAAGTATTTTGGGATGAATTTTATTGTTTTGATTTCGGTTTTGTATATCTCTACTGAAAATATTTGTTGTACATTTTATGTTTAAAAATTTGAAATTATTTTTTTCTCATACTCTGAATTTTCTGGATCGTAACTTACTTTGCATCTCTTACATATTTTTGTACTTTGTTAACGATGTATTTTGTTTTTTGGAGGGGGGGGGAGCTGTTTATAGACTTAAACCCTCATTATGTAAGTTCGGTATCCTTGGATATTCCAATAATGGACTATTAGCATTCAATGAATTTTCATACCATTTTTCATGTGAACATAGTGCAGCATGTGTGTTGACGTCCTTGTAAAAGTTTATTTACGCATTTTGGCGTACCTGTTTAATCAATCGAACAGTGAAACGTGCCAATCAATCAATAGATCCATCTTAGTTCATCCCAATCCATTCCTAAGTTTAGCAATCAATTTAACTCCAAAAATTTCACCGATTCTTGATAATCTTTACGGTATTCTTGATAATATTTTAAAGGTGCAACAAATTCCCTTTACGAAAGGGAATTTTTCGTGCCGATCTTCTCCATACAATAAGAAATTCAGATTGAAATTGAACTTGGTAGAAGATAGACCGATATAAATATTGGACCAAAAAAACTAATTAGAAAAATATAAAAAAGAATCAATGAAAAATAATGTTTTTTGGTCAAACAGTTAAGGATGCTGCAATAAAATGTATCTTTTGGGACAGAGGCTGTGATAATTCTTGTTTCAATTCATTTTTATTGAGTAAAATTCTGTATGTTGTGCTGTAGTTTTATTTTGTATTATTATTTTAGTTAAACTGTATGTTTTCTCTTATTACTAATCTGCTAACAAAACAATTAAACTACTATTCAGAATGAAAATACACTTGAATTGTCTGTACCTTGAACTAATGAAATATATTACAATGCGCACATAATTGCTCAGAACACTGTAACGACAATGATAGAACCTTGCAGCACATTAAAATTGTAGAAAAGGTGTTTGTGAACAAATACAACATCGACACCAGTACTCTCTTAGCTTAAATAAAATCTTACCTCAAGCATAATTTTTCACGAGAGATTTTCGTTCACATATATGTCTGTGTCTGTAACAATACTGATTTTTAGTTTGTCCTTAGCTTAATATTAATTTAAACTCTAATATTGTGTAATTTTTCTGTGTGTTAAATTTACGAATATCTTTTTTTCCAAACGCTGGTCTATCAGTCTCATCTTATTTCCCTCATTAAAAAGATTAAAATATCTGTTTTTATTATTTCCCGATTCGTTGAAAAAATAAAAGGTATCCCTAAAATTGTAAATTTTGCCCAAAAAAACGAAAATTGTTTTTCTGATTTTATTTTATAGACCATCTTATTAGCTATATAAAAATACCAAGTTTATCATTTTCCGTTTACTAGAACAAAAACTACAAGTATTTTAGTAAAAGCAGATGCTATTACTTTAAGCAAGATGTCATACACATTAAAACGCGTTTTACTCGAAATGTGTTTTTTTTTAAATACTCAAACTGGGCCAGCGATTACTAGAAAAGTTTTGAAAAAAATTAAATCAAATTTTTGTGTATGTTCTGTATAAGAGAAGAAGTGTTTTAACCTTCAGATTTATCAATCACTGTTTTATTACGAAATTTACGGTCCCTTTTCTTAATTTAATCACTGTATTTTAAGCAATTTCATATAATAACTGAGATATAAAATGCTCTAGTTTTTGTAAAAATGAAACTATCTCTTATCCTGAAGGTCATTTCAAAACTGAATAACATAGCAACACATCAGAATTGAAAAATTGAACATTTGTTCATAAATTTTTGGTACCGATTGGGCCACGTTTATGTTATTTTTTGTCAATTTTTACCCATTTTTTCCCATTTTAGGAATAATAATTTCTTTTTCTTTTCTTAATTTTAGCATGTTTTTCTTAAAATGTACTAAAAAAATCTAAAAACAGCAAAAAAATCCCCATATCTACATTTTCTTTAAAAAAAAAAGTTGTCGCAACCAGATGAACTTTCCTATTAGCAAAGTATTTCTCTAAAACCATCCACACAGTTTATAAAAAAGAACTATTTCCCTTTACGTGAAACATGTGACTATGGAATTCTTCTGATTTTTCCATTCGAGATAACAGCAAAAGGTCACCTCTCACAGTCCTAATGTCCCAAATACATAAATAAATGCTGTTTTGATTACTACTCTGCCACAACTGCAACATTTTAACCAACAATGAATTAATTACACATACACACATGCCCACGTATTCAATGACTTAGCCTCTTGTAAAATTGTCCTGCTCTTTGTGTATTAAAACATTATATGTGTATCATTTATGGTTGGGTAATGTTTAGACGAAATTCTTTTTACTTTTATTCATTAATTCTTTTTAACTACTATAAGTTGTTGCAACCCTGAGCTCGCTGGTGCATTTGGATGCTCAAAATCAAAAGGTATTTTAATAAAATCAACACTTTCAAATTACTATCAAGAGGTTATTATAGCGAATAGAGCTTGCAACTTATTTACTAATCTAAATAACTATAAGAATTAATTGGATCATTTATCTGCGATGGTCATATCCGACGCAAAGCTACTCGTCCTGATTGACGAGATATCCTGTTCCGTTAAACGTAAGATCTCCTTACTTAAACTACGATAGCTTTTCAATTATTATATCTTTAACACTAACTACAGTATCAGCCTGTCGATGCGATCGACTAACCCTCTCTCTCTTCACTTGACTGTAAATATCAACTTGCATTATCATAAATCATTATTCCTCCACAGAAATCTGTTGTATTAGAGAGAATGTCCAAGATGATTAGTAAGTCGCGAATAGAACCCGTTACAAAGTAACATAAATTATTACCTTATACGAAAGTGTCTTATACTGAAAATTGTTTAAAAGCTTCTCAAACTTTCAGTATTCGTGACCCAATTTTCTGTCATAATTTTCCTCGCCCCCCCCCCTCATACAACAACTATGTACTGAATGCAATAACAATGCTTAATGACGCTAAAGCTACAATGCGAATTTAATTATAAACTGCACAAATGCTCAAAATAAGTATTATATTTTGCACATGAAAAGCCCATGGAAGTCACCAGCGATCACTGAACTTGTTTTTGATTTATTATTGATAAATTAATTATGAAATACATTTAGACGCACTGATACATTTATAAGTATTCTATCAGTATGGATATGTATTATTATTATTATTTTGTCAGAATGTATTTTGTTTTGCTTCCTTTCAGTATATTGATATTTATTTTAAATCTTTCATTTTCGACATGCTTCCCCTCCCCCACGTAGGGTTATTATGCATTCCTAGAGGGGCGCACCCCACAGTTTGAGAAACACTGTTTCAGGTGTTATAGAAAATAAAATACATAATTTTAATATTAGTTTTTTAACGATCTTTAAAATGAACGTGTTACTTTTGTCAATCATTGTAAACCCTCAGACAAAGAGAGAAATGCATGTATTGAAATTTTTCCGGGTATAAAGTTACTCTCATTCAATATTTATTTTTCAGCTTTGTTTTCTCGATAAATAATGCCTTCAGACAATACTCACACAATGCGTCAATTGTGCATAGCCAATTATCTACAAAAAGAACCCTATAACAAAGGACACTTAAGTGGATTTTTAATTAAAATAGGGACGCTCTTTCTCCTCGAAAACGAACTCCATTTTATTGGAATTTTCCTTTTGTTCCCCCCAACAGGTGCAGAGTAATCTCTTTTCAACTCCTATCAACTTTTCAACTTGAAAGCGAAAATGTCAAAAAAATATAGAATGTAGCCTTTTTAAAGGGTTCTTTTGTGACCCCTGTTCCTGAGGATAAACGTATTCCTCATAGAAAATGGATAGAGTATATAACAGTAGTATCTCACATTATGTGAAATGCTATCTTTCGAGTAAATTTAATATTCTGTATATACACTCGACTCTCGATAATTCGAAGTTGAAGGGACCAATGAAAAACTTCGAGTTATCAAAAGAGTAAGGAAAACCTCCCGAATTTTTTTCTAACACATTTAAAATTTAAACTATGTATTAAAACAACAATTGTTCATTTGTATAAAATTACCTTAAAATATTTTTAAAAAGTACATATTTTGCACTATAAATAGAATACAGAAGAAAATTCATGTATTTAAAAGTACACATTTACGTAGTAATTTTAGACTCTTTCACGCCCACCGAATCTCTTTCATTTCTCATTAGAAATAAAATCGTTTCGCACCCGGTTCCCTCAGACACTGTCCCTAAAAACATTGGTTCTTCATAGCAGGGTCCAGTCCGGCCCGGGCTCTATTTGGTACCACGTGCTGTACGTCACACACATGAGCCATAAATCGTTATGACACTCCGAAGCAAATGACACAATCTTCGACAGAGAAACCGGTAAACACAACGAAGGGGTAACAGGCAGATGGTCATCAAAGAGGTTATGTTACATGGGAGACATGCAGAGACAATACAACACAAAATATGTAAGCTCCAACCTGTTTGCTACAGGACTCTACGTAGTAAGTGTTCAAATTGTGGAGAGTTTTGTAAGATAACTTCGAATTATTGCGTATTATAGTCTGACCAGCCACAGATTTTACTTTGAAATATTGAGCGTAAAAACGTGTTGCTTAGTTCGAAATATCAAGAGTTTTTCTAGGGGTTGAGCATATACTTCGAATTAGCGAGAGGTTCGTATTATCGAAAGTTTGAATTAGCCAAAGTCAACTATATATACGAATGGTTAGTTTAACCAAGTGTACGTTAAATAAATAAGTAACTGTTTTAAATATTAAAAGAAATTTTAAAAAAGGGAAATGACTAGAAAGGTGAAATATTTACTCTAATGATACGTGAATTGTAATTTATTGATAGCTTTTATTAAGATCTCACTAATGAAAGCAACACAATTTTAGAATGCTGGTTCTGCAATTTGAGAAAAAAATTCGGAAAAATTTACGATTATTACACTTTTTAATGTGAGTCTATTTACAATATTTTTTTTTATTTCACCTGATGATGTGAATTTAATTAATTATTTTTAAAGATGCTATTTAGACTACTATTTATATGAAATACCTTTAAAATAAAAGGAATGCACATACCTATGGTAAATCGTCCCAATTATCAAACAGTATATGCTTATTTAGATTTTAAAAAGTTTTACTTTTAACAAAAGTTTTAAAACTGAGATATTTATTCGATCTCGTGTGTGTGTGTGTGTGTGTGTGTGCGTGCGTGCGTACGTGCGTGCGAGCGCGTTTGGAATTTATGGTCACCTACCTCTTAGGAAAAACATTTATTTTTTAGTTCCACTGAGATAACGCATAAAATTAGATTGGATAAACTTTTTCATTGCTTAAGAACGTAATCTTAGATGCAAATTATGCAAAAAGGTTTCACATTTTGTTAAAAATATACCTGTAAAATATTTTTTTTTCTAATTACATTTTTTATAATGACACGGAATTTTGATTTTTAAGTGTAACATCTTGAACAAAGGAAAATCTCACAGGTTCTGGTGATACCAAAATAATAAAGAACATGCATAATCTCCGTGATCTTTTCTCTGAGATTAATCAATCAACTTATCAGACTGAGGATTCCTTTGTGGGTTTAAAACCAATTTATAAGAGTAAGACTAATTTTTCGTCTTCCAGAACTGAAGGAAATCCATAATTATAATGAATGTAGTACAGTTTGTAAATTATTCTAGACAGAGCAAAAATTAAAGGTCTTACATATTTTATTTTCCAAGAAAATGATATTCTTATCCTTATAAAAATATATCAAAAATTTATGCGCATTTAGTTCTGATTAATGTATATTATATTTATAATGTTACAAGTCTACTTTAAAATTATTTTTTTTAATATTCGCCAGTTTCAATTTCTAAAGTTTTTTTTAAATTTCTGGCTTGATACCATGTGTTGTGTTTCTTAATTCTGATTTATTTTCTTTTCCATTCTTCTCACACCCTCAACACATAATTAAAAATTTTAGAAAGCAGATTTATTTTTAAAGTAATGTGCTTTTTTAAAGAAAAAAAATTTAGAATTCTTAATTTTACTATGGTTTAAAGATTTTGTTCCTGCTTTTTGTGGGAACATAAATATTTCAACACATATAATATTCCTAAATTATTCTAGCATTATTTTTAGCGCGTTTTTAACGTAGTGTAAAAAAAGCGCTATTAGGACGCAAATTTCGTCTTCGTTCCATATTTTGTCGTACCTTTTTCTCAACCAATAAACTACCGATTGACCTCGGGTTTTCGGCATTTGGTCGCATTTGTGGCCTAGATGAGCCGAATCATATTAAAATTTTTTTTTTTTTAATTTTTTTTTTTTTTAAGTATAGTACTACTTTCTGAAGAAAAAAATTCATTAGTTGCACACATGTGAAAAACGCGCTAAAATTACTTTACCATCCCAATTATTGATATCTTTTTTTTTTTTTTTTTTTTTTTTTTTTTAACAGAATATCTATGTTTGCGTTTTTTGCTGAAACTGTGATTTTACATTCTTTCACTCTTTACTTCCAATACTTGAAAACTATATCATGCTGCCATCTGCAGGGCGATATTGGTAATATAAGTTTGTACTTTTGTTAAAGAGGATGTTTGAATTTATAAGTATAATTTTAAAAAGAGGAATAGAGAGATGAATTGTTATAATTTATATAGCTTATTGTAAAACTTTCTCAAATTATAGATTTTGAAAACAAAAAGAGACACATTGAATTTCGGAAACTAATTAACGGTTTAAAAAAAAAATTCTTTTCAGTAATTAAATAGATTCGGTTCCAAGGAAATTTAATTATTATCACGTAAATATAATAAATCTATTGAAATTCCGATTCTATAGATATTGTTAGGATGTAAGCTAAAATTGTAATTTCCTTGTAATTCGAAACTGAAATTCAATGCAAAATAGTCAAATATTTATAAATATTATCTGAATCACTTTATGGCGTTCTTTTTAAATAAATATATTTCTTTTGCTAAAGCATTTCTTTTATACAACAAAATGAATACAAAATAAATATAAAGTACTGTAATAGTTCATGGGAAGTAAGGATGTCAGGAAAAATAATTATAGGTCTTGTCGTATAAATGAAAGCAGTTTTAATCGAATTGTAAAGGTCAATATGTCAATGCATCTAGATGTATATATACTGCATTAGATCCATTTGGAATTTTTAAATGTAAAAAAAAGCTTGTGGAGATTTTTTATAGTGTATATCAAAGTATTGAAAGTCTAAATATAAAAACAAAACCAGAATATGTGTGTTTTAAATATCTAAGATTTTTAATCTAAAATTTGTAAAAAGTAGAGTACTGAAAAATTCAATTTTTCGATTATCAAAACATTGATTATTACATTAATGTACCAAATTTTCTACAGTATATCAGTTTATACTCGTAGCTTAGGGAATATTATACAAGAGGTGTTTCTTTCAAAACTATTTTTATTCAAGTCAAAATATCACTACTAAATATAATACACTCGATGTGAATTACAATGAATTTGTAATGTTATGCTCCTAAGTAATGAAAAACGAAATGTGTAATACTTCTCGTTAATAATAAGGTAAATTTAAATTTTTTCATTGAATTAACAATGCAGTGAAAGTTATGGAAATATATTGGCAACGGATCTCGCAATTTTGAAACATGGTCAAAAACGATACTAGAGTTGGTATTTCCTGCACCAAACTTTCATAAAGAGCCTCAGAAGCGCTTTTATCCCAGTTGAATTCAAAGTATATGTATATTACTCAAGAATAATTAGATATGCAATGAATATAACTCATAAATAAAAGAAAAGTTTTGAAAATTCAATAATCACTTTTGAACTTATAAATAGAAAAAAAAAGATACTTCTTTTTTTCCCCTTGTTTCCTTTAATTGATTAATCTGATTTGAGTACTTACAAAATGACCAATTCCTTTTCAAATAATTAAAGAATTTTCGAAGTCAGAACCCTTACATTTGAAAATTAATTTACTTTTGATGTTATACATTATCATCTTAAATTCTTATCGTTCAATTCAAATTATTAAACCTCGCATCTTTGCATTACAAATGCTATCAAAAATTTGTATACCTAGTAATACAATATTTTAATTGAAAAAATTCTTTACGCAGTCATTCACTTAGATTCAGTGATTGCTTTAAAATTTAAATTATGTTCTTTTGTTAAGAGATCCTAAACATAAAAAAATTATTTATAAATATTTATATACAAAAGGTAACCTTAAATAGTTTCCGTAAAATACTATAAAGCCACATAGATATCTTTCATGTATTAAAAAAGGGCTATGGTTTCTTAAAGACTACTTACGCAACTGCACTGGATATTTGTAAGAAATATATGTTATATTAGTTGTGCTTATATCTCTTTGTGAAATACCTTCGAGACGCTTAAATAATTTAATAAAATAGCTTCAAAATAAATTTTATAACAAAAAATTCACAGTGAAATGTAACGAAAATATTAGTACTTATTTTTAACAAAGATTGTTTGCAATAATAGTGTGAATTAGTATTATTAATAATAATAATTCAATTTATTAAATTTTTAATTTTTATGATACAATATCTTAAAATTTGTTCCAGTTTTACTCAATAGATGTCAGCAGATCCTAGAAAATAAAACTTTAACGCTCTCTAGAGGTGAAAAAAAATGATATTCACAGATTATATAAAAACGAAGTACTCAACTCAAAAATTTGCGGTTCATAATTTAAAAATTTCTTAAATTGGTATCCCATTTTGGAAATATTCGATTTCTAATGTGAGAACTCTGAAACTCGCATATTGCTTTACACTTGCCTCGTAAATTTAACCTTGTGAATGTAACTTCTAAAACTTTTTTTCGTGCTGCCATCTATTTGTAAACTTTAAACCTAGAACTATAAAAATGGTGAGAATTCGGTTTGGTGAAATTAATTTAACATGAAACTGAGAGGGTCTGATATATTTTTTCATGTTAAAGGATAGTGTGACAAAATTAAGATTATTATTTATTTTATTTGCATAGATATATATGCATGAAAAAAAATATCTATGAAATAAAAATTTTATAAGAACTTAATGAAATTTTATTCAAAACCTAGTGATTCCAAAATGTTTAATTTTCCTCCGTTTTCGCCTTATGTTTTTAATCAAGAGCCTTTTGCAGCTCCATCATCATTTAAGCGGAATAGCTGTTTACTTTGCCCCTGATCTCTTCACCATTGTGCTCGTAAAAAAAAATTCTTTAAAATACTACAAAAAAAAAAAAAAAAAAAACGAACTTTACAGTAGTCGCATACGATGTGTAACATCTGACATGTTATCGTGGTAAATTCGCGATAGCAACTTAAATCCTGGGGGGGAAAAAAATGAATCGAGTATGATTGGAAATAATTTTCTATGGAATAATTATATCTTTAATGAAAATTTTATTTAATTAACACAAGGAGTAATGCAATTCTTTAACAAAAATAATTATTCTTGTTCAATTTGGGGAAGAGCGGTAATGATAATTTATGATAACTAAAATATGACACATATACTTGTGTTTTCAAAGTATTTAAAAAACCGTTGAAAAATAGCTTTAATAACAGTGCCACTGTTAGTTGTCGAAACATTTCGATTTGTGTTCATTTCGAGCTTGAGTTCATCATTCAAAAAGGCTATGAGTGGCTCGGCTTCTAGCAAACTGAAGTTAACTTTAAAATCGCCATTCAAAATCATGGGAAGTGAGTGATAGTTTTTTTTAAAAAAAAAAGAGCAGAACCACCTTCGGTATATGGTAAAAGTACAAAATGCAGGAAATCTTTAACTTTTTTAGCCGTTTGATTCGGAGAAATGTAAACGACCACCGAAATCACTGTTTGTCCATTTTCAAATAAGCATTTTGCCGTACATATGTCCCCAATATCTTGACTAACAATACCCAGTCCACTTGTTTGACGATAAGTAATATCCATATGTCGAGCGACAGCATGTGAGTTGTTCTGTTTACGATAGATCGCAACACCAGCTGCTCTGTGGCCCAGTTGTTTAAATTGTACGCAGCAATCGAAATCAGGTATCGAAACACGTTCGTCATTGTCTAACCACATCTCTGCCTAAAGGACTTAGCTTCTTCTCTGATCCTAAGGTGAGAAAACAAGAACAAAGATCCCAGGGCCTAGACCACAGGGGGTGGGGGATGGGAGCGGAGCCCCTCCCAATTGAAGGAGAAAAGAGAACATTACTGAATAGCGGGCGCGTCCCCAACTTCCTGTTACGTATTTCCGTCCCTTTTCACGAGATCCCTCCCACAAATCTCCAGCAATAGAGAGGAAAGGTGTTACACATCAAAAACGTGAACCAAATTTAATGATTTTTACTCACACTGCGATGTACACGCCACCGATTCTCAAGCGAAATGATGAGAGATGAAATGTTTTTGTGTAGCGTTGGTGGGAGAGGAGGGTGAAAGAAGCTTATATATAAGCAAAATTGGCTCGTGTCACAGAATATTCGGATGGTATTTTAAAGCCCACTTCGCCTCCTTTCAACGAAACACGTAAAACCGCCTCTCTTTCATTCCTCACTTCTCTTAAATCCGTGTTTTCTGAATTTTGTTCATTCTCAGAAGGAAAAAAAATGTTAAGATATTTTCGTTTAGTGTTGAAAGAAATAAAAGTGCATGTAAATACATAAGTAGTTCGTCGGGGTCGTTGTATTATTTCATGTTAACCGATATTTTGTCTTATGTGTTTTCGTTCTAAACGTATTTCACTGTATTAATATTTATCCACACAACTCGAATTACCAAATAACACAGATTCTGCTGCTTTGTTTTCGAGTATAACATATCTCCATTCATAATTAAAATTGCAAAAGAAATTGATATTTTCTCAATAAAACAGAGATAAAGGCAAACATTTCTGAATAAATTGCCAGATATCATTGAGAATTTAACAGATAAAGTGTAATACGTTTATAAGTACATAAAATGTGAATACAGGGAGATCAAAGAACTTGTTTTTATCAACATTTATTAACTTAATTAATACGTTAAACAACTAATTTTAGAAATTATCTTGCAAGAAAACATCTGCAGCAGTAAAATATTTGATTTGAATACACTCATGTTCAAAATTAAGGTCAGAGAAACATGTCTTACGTCTCATAATTTTATATTACCCCCAAAAACTTATATGAATAGTATTTTATATATTTTGAAGAACTCGTTGTATACAATATCAAACTTTAGTTTCAGAATTACTGGCATCCAGTCGTCTATGCTAATGGGATTTTTGCCTGAAGTTGTGTGACTATTGCATTAAAACAAACGAGTTTGCCTTTTTGCAATGCAAATGAGACCTCATAATTGTTTAAATGATTCCTTGAGATGGAGAGACGTTGCCAGGCTGGAAGCTGGCTTGTCTCAAGTGGAGGTGACTCGGTGTTTACAAGTGGTCCGAAATTGGTCTCCCGGTTTTAGAACTCACAATCCCAAACAAGTGGCCTTGTCACCAGGAAGGTCAGCCAAGGTCAGCATCGAATCTGTATTGTATCGCTAATTGGCTTTTACCACACGATGGCATAAGTAGACAATGTCTCATCAGCTTGCTCGTGACCTTGCTGCTGTGTCTGGAAGAAGAATTTCCAGGCAAACACTCCACAACGGTCTCGCAGAGACTGTCCTTTACACCCGGCGTCCAGTCTTCTGTGTCCCTTTGACTGCATCCAACTGGAAAGACAGAATATTGTGGATCCGGAAACATCAGTTAGGGACATCAAAATAATAGGGGCGTGCTCTTTTCAGTGATGAGTCGAGATTCACCAGGAAAACTGATTCTTGAAGAGTCTTCACCTGGAAAGAAAATGGAGCTCTCTTTCGTAACAGAAATCGGCAGATTTGGTGGCGAAAGAATCCTCGTATGTAGTGCATAATGTTGGGTAGTCTTATAAAGCTGTTCGTTTTCGATGCGAGTGCTGCCAATTCACAGGGATATAGGGATGAGATCTTGGAAGCCTATGTGAGGCTCTTTTGGGTTCTGTGAGCTTGAACTACATTTTTATTTGACGGTCACACAGAACTCACATTGTTGATGAATTTCATGGAGTAGATATTTGGCTCTCGAGGTCTCTGGATCTCAATGCTGTTGAACATATTTGCTATAACCTAGGAAATGCTATTTCTTAGCACAGCTCTCCTTCCAGGAAATCTTGGGGTTAAAAGCCCCGCTTTTCGAAGAAAGAGCTTTGTTGCATTAAACATTTATTGATACCCTTATAAACAGTATGACTTCCCGTTTTAAGGCTTGAAAACCGGCGCACGGTAATTACAATACAAATTAGACAGACTTTCCCGGAGTAAAATGCTTTATCCCTTAATTCATAATTTCACACTTTTTGAAATATCCTGTATACTGATTCAAAATAAGAATCTTTTTCCGATATGGTCACATTGCTATATTCATTTTTACATTAGCATATGTCTCTGAACCAAATTTCGTGGGAACACAGTGGATAGTTCATAAGCTTACCCAGATTTTGTATTTGTGACCTTAATATTGGACATTAGTATAGTTGCAAACAAAATGTATTTAAAAAACTATGCATTGATACTTGCAATCCTTTCTAAATGTTACGTGCCTCAGCTATATATATGTATACAAATAAAAAAAAATTGAAGTGTCTGTTTGTAATTTCAGATTAACAGGTTTTTACTAAATGCATTTAAAAGTATGTACGTTACGTATATAAAAAAATCAAGTAATAAAATTTTTGTCTGTCTGTCTATTTGTTTTCACTAACCTCTGAAACGGCTGGATCGATTTTAAAAATTCTTTCACCAATGGAAAACTATATTATCATTAACTAACATAGGGTATATTTTTCCCGTATTCCTACGGTAACGGGTACTTCTCGGGTATAACCCTAGAGCATTGCTTACTCTTCGTCAAGTTGGCGCAAGATTATGCATTTCGTCAATACTAGAAATTTTAATAAAAATTTTCTCCCAATTGTAACAAATAACTAAAACATACTGTAATTTAACATCTTCACTAAAAGCAATTTTTAACTAATTCTTTTTTTTTATTAAATGGCAAACTCAAACTTTGAGAAATATCGCCCAGTTGGCTAAAATATTCTCTATTAAATACCAGACATTGTAATGCAAATTTTCTCTCACTTTTTAAAGAGAGAAACGACATAAAGTTTTAGCAAATTACATGATATTGAAAGCTCTATAGTTATATTAAATGATAGTTTCATAAAACGTTTTGATTTATCGAATATTTAATGTTTTGAAATTCTTTTTACTTAAAAAAATTAATTCTAATACAAGGTCATGTTTTGAACGAAATTTTTCACTTATACTGAACATAGATATTTTATATGGAAATATTACTATGAAGATATATACAAGATATTTCTCTGGAGGAAGTCATACAATGTCAATCGCTGAATAAAATTAGGTAACTTTACGTAGTATTTATATCATCTTGCGGTCTTTCTAATCCTCAAACCCTTTGAAATACACTGGTGTTCAAAAGTTAAGCATAATTGATAATTATATGAATAAAGAAGGAGCTGCAAATCAGAATGGTGGGAAACATGATATTCGAGTGTAAAATGATTATAAAATAAGGAAGCAAACCAAAAGAATGATAATAATTAATTTTATTATAAAAAGTAGCAGTTTCAAAGAAAACTGAGCATAGCAAGAATTCACACTTTAAAGAAAAAAATGAAAGAAAACATTGAACAAAATACTGATGCTGCAGTTTAATAAGGCGTGGGGCCACCTCTGACAGCCAAGGTACACTGCACAGCGATTTACCATACTTGCTATGAGATGATGAATGAGTTGTGGGCTCAAACGGTTCCAAGCTTCTTGGAGAGCTCTCTTCAGTTCTGTAACGGAGCTTGGTGGGTGCGAAAGGGCAGAAATTTGTATCCCAAGCGTATCCCATACATGCTCGATAGGATTTAAATCAGGGGAGTTCGCAGGCCACGTCATGCGCTGGATGTTTTCCGTTTCAAGGAAGTCATCAATCATCACCGCTCGGTGATATGGCGCATTATCATCCATGAATATGAAGTCAGGACCGACAGCACCTCTAAACAAGTGAACATAGGGCTCAAGAACTTCGTCTATGTATCTTTGAGCCGTCACAGACCCCGTGTCAAAGAAATGGAGGTCTGTGCAGCCGTCCATCATAATGCCTGCCCATACTATTACTTCCCTTGATGGAAAATGATGACTTTCCGTTATGTTTCTTGGTTCAAAACGTGTTCAACGTTCTCTGCATATCGTTACCCACCGAGAATCACTACTCAGACTAAACCGGGACTCGTCACTGAACATAACATTGGCCCACTCTCCCACACTCCAATGTTGATGATTCAAACTCCACTTCAAACGAGTGCGGTTTTGGCGCAAACGTGAGGGGAATGCAAACTACTGGTCTTCTGGCACACAAACCAGCATGATTGAGTCTCCTGTAAACAGTTTGTCTCGAAATTCGTATTCCTGTGGTGATTGTGAGGGCCGAACCCAGTGCTCTGGCAGTACTGCACCTCTGACGTCTCGCACTTATTACCAGATATCGGTCTTGGCGAGGGGTTTTGACTCTTGGTCGACCTGATACTGGTTGTCGGGTAACATCTCCCGTTCTTTGAAACCTTTGCCACAGTTTTGAGTTCACAGACTGGTCCACATTCAGAATTCGAGACACTTTGGTTTGTGATCATGAGGATTCCAGCATTCCAACGATTCTTCCCTTCGTAAACATTTCCAATTGGCGTCTTTGTGCCATCATTCCCCTTGTTTGATGGTTAACAACGTTCCTTCACACAGCAGCTGCACGAAACTTGTCTGAACTGAATATGCTGCGTGAATCAGTTTCTCCGCTTTCCGACATGCGCCGGTGTTTCGCGCAGGACGTAGTCGACTGAAAAGTTTTGCATAAACCCAATGTTTCTTTTTTACCCAATTAATATCCGCAAGAAATTTGGAATAATTTTACGAATATTTTCTCCAGTGTTTCGCATTTTACGATTTATGCTTAACTTTTGGTCACCAGTGTAATTATAAAGAGTACATGACGGAAGATATTTTGCAATGAGTATAGCAAGTACAAGCAGAAATGCCTTTCAATGAATGCATCTACAACGAAACGCTAATAACAATTGAAAATAAGGTTTTTGCAATGGTTAGGAAGAAACTACATAATTTTGGATTGATTAGTCCGCGACAAGTCGAAGAAAATGACTTCGATAATGAAATTGCTCGAGAATTAAACTACGATTTTATAGTATTGCAACATCAAGTAACAGAATTAATCTCTCAATTAACTCCAGAACAAAGTGAAGTTTTGTATCAGGTGTTACGTAAAATAAAATCCTGGTAGTGGTGCACTCTTTTTTCTTGATGCCTTTGGAAGAACCGGAAAAAACCTTTTGCTAAACATATTAATGTCCGTTAGAAAAAAAACAGAAGACAGCAGCTCTTGTGGTTTCTTCCGGTATAGCCGCGACACTACTGATCAAAAGTCGTACCGCACATTCAGTTTTAAAATTACCGTTCAATCTTACACATGGAGATTCACCTATCAGCAACTTCAGCAAAAATAGCTCTGGAGGCAGTACATTTTGACAATGTAAGCTTTCAGTGAGTGGTAAAAGTACGATGTCTCACAAGAGAGTCATAGAAGCGTTAAATCGGACTCTTCAGGATTTACGAGATATTATAGATACTACAGAAGGAATGGTAGTTTTATTGGCTGGTGATTTCTGACAAACTCCCCCTGTAATCCAGAGGGGTACACTTGCACATGAAATCAGAGCCTGTATTAAATCATCGTGCTTATGGGCGAAAGTTGAAAAATTCAATCTGAAAACGAATATGAGAGTGCATCTTCGTCATGACGTAGATTCGGAATATTATGCAGAGACACAATTGGAAATCGGTGATGGATGTTTGGATGCAGATGTGCTGGAGGTTACATTTTACTTTCCAGAGAATGTTATAATTTTGTAGAAAATGATGTATATCTTAATGCTCAAATTTACCAAGGCTTGCAACAAAATTTAAACTGTGATCAGTGGTTGTGCGCTAGATCAATATTGGTGCCTAGCAATGGCATTGTCAATAAAATCAATACTGAAAATTTGAAGAAGTGCGAGGGGAAAAGAAGGAATAGTTTCCAATGAATACAGTCATGGGTAAAGAAAAAAGTACTTCATATCCACGGATTTTTTAAATTCGCTTGAACTTTTTCGCGCGCGTGCGTGTATGTGTGTACCTTCACTTAAACAACAATTAAAAATTAATGTACCAGTTACGCTTATGCACAAATCTCGATGCTCTTCAAATTTGTAATGGAACGAGACTTCGGGTCACAAAATTGATGCAGAATATATTTCGTACCAATATTTTAACAGTTGTCATGAAAAGAGAAGTGTTATCATATCTCCAATTCCAATTATCCCCACTGACCTGCAGTTTCAATTCAAACGAATTCAATTTCCAATGAAACTCAGTTTTCGTGCTGCTATTCACAAATCGCAAGTGCAAACGTTGCAAGGAGCAGGGTTGCATTTGGAACATCAATGTTTTTCCCATGGTCTACTATATGTAGCCTGTTCGCGTGTGTCCAATGCCTGAAATACTCACATATTTGCTACTGTCGAAGAACATATAATACCGTATACAGCAGCATCTTAGAATAACATTCTGTTTTGAGCTCATTTAAAAAAAGAATTATATTTTAAACATAGATACTTTCATCTTTTTAAAATATTAATAGTTTTAAGTTTTTGTGAATTTTTTTTGTTAATGGTTATAATAAAGTATATTTTCAGTTTTTAATTAAGTTGAATTTTAGAATATTTAAGTTTAGTGGTCCCAGTCAAGCACTAAAAAATTATCATATTTTATTTACTATCTTATGATTATAACTTTTGCAGAGTTATTTAAAGACATCAATGCGAGCGAAGTCGCGGGTAAGAAATAGAATAAATATATAAACAGAGAGAGAGAGTGAGAGAAAAGTGAGACAAAACAAAGCGACTCACTCATTCATCACGAGTCCCCTAGAACAATTAGACCTACTGTCTTGAAATTTATCTAATGATGTTTCTTTTGTTGAATAGAGATCTGCAGGGGGGGGGGGGGGGTGGCGCGGGCGTTATAAATAAATATTCACATTTTTCTGCTATTACACTTTTTGACCTGAAACTTGGAAGATACGTTTCTCATGCTGAGTAGAGATCCATCAAAAATGGGTTTTTGTGGAAATCGCCTCCCCCAATACCATAAAAGATATAGATATTCCTCTTAAAATCTCTATATATTTCTCTTAAATGATATTCATATATTGATTGAAAGATGGATCTGGGAAATACCGGGTTAATCAGCTTTATATATTTAATTTAATTTAAAATGGTTCTTTCCTTAGAGTTTTATGCATAAAATAATTAAAAATACCTATATATATATACTTAATTTTGGCCTCATGAATTTTTTCTTATTCTTCAATTTCGATTGTTATACTTTTCAATTCCTCTCAGCCCCCTTCTTTCCCTTTTACGAGGAAGATGAGAGGAGAGACTTCTGAGTGAAATTGAAACACCAAGAAATATGCACGAAGCGTCACGCAAATTTCAAAAGTGATAGTGCTGAGGGGGATAAGGAGCTGATTAAAAAACAGACAAATAAAATCATCATAAACCAATTTATTCAATACCCAATATCTCCAACTCGGACCGCTACGCAGGTTATATTATTAAAATTATAAATCTACAGTATTTTACGTTATTTATCAACAATATCTGTATTTTTGATACCAATTATTTAGTGTTTTAGTGATTATTTATATTTATATATACGTCTGTATGTATATTAATGACTTTCTCTCTTGCGTTGGTGAGCTTGTAAAATTGCACTTAACCACCACGAATTTAAGCCAGCTGAGTATAAGTTATCTATATATATAAAGGAGAAAAGCGACTCACTCACTCACTGACTGACTGACTGACTGACTGACTGACTGACTGACTGACTAATCACGAAATCTCTGGACCTATTCAACCTACAGACTTGAAATTTGGTAGACATGTTCCTTTGATAGAGTAGACATCAGCTAAGAAAGGATTTTCCGAAATTCGAAACGCAAGGGGGGTTACGGGGGGTTAAGGGCTTTAATAATAATTGTTTCCATGTTTAAACTACTTGATGTACAATCTTGAAATTGAGTAAGCGGATTCCTTTCAGAGAGTAGAGATCCTCTACAAAATGAGTTTGCTGAAAATCGACCCCCAAGTGGCGTTGCAGGGGCTTAGGGGGCATTATAGATAATTATTTCCAATTTTAAACTATTTGACGCACTGTCTTTAAATTTGATATACATAGATTCCTTTCGTAGAATAATGATCAGTTACAAAACGGGTTTTCTGAAAACAGACTTCTAAGTGGCGTTGCGGGGGATTAAGGGGCGTAATAGATAAATATATCCGTTTTTAAACTACTTCACCTACCTGCTTGAAAATTGATAGGTAAGTTTCTTTCCTGGAGTAAATATCCGCTACAAAATGGGTTTTGGGAAAATTGACCCCTAAGGGGTGTTGCGGGGGCGGGGAGTTTAAGGGGCGTTATAAATTCCTATTTTTAAGTTATTAGACGTACAGTCTTGAAACTTAGTAAGCAGATTCCTCTCATAGGGTAGAGATACGCTAAAAATGGGTTTCGTGAAAATTGCTCCCAAGTGGCGTTGAGGGGACTTAAGGAGCGTTATAGATAATTATTTCCATTTTTAAACTATTAGACGCACAGTCTTTATATTTGATAAAGAGATTTCTTTCATAGAGTAGATATCAACTATAAGAAGGTTTTGTGAAAACAGACCTCTAAGTGGCGTTGCAGGGGAATAAGTGGCGTAAGAGATAAATATTTTCGTTTTTAAACTATTTGACCTACCTGCTTGAAAATTGGTAGGAATGTTTCTTTCATGGAGTAAATATCCGCTACAAAACGGGTTTGGAGAAAATTGACCCCCAAGGGGTGTTGCAGGGGGTTAAGGGCAGATATAAATAATTATTTCTTTTTTTTAAACTATTAGACTCACAGTCTTGAAATTTGGTTAGCAGATTCCTCTCATAGGATACACTGCAAAATGTGTTTTGTGAAAATCGACCCCTAGGTGGTGTTGCGGGGGTTCAAGAGACGTTATTGATAATTTTTTTGCATTTTTAATTAATTGGACGCACAGTCTTCAAATTTTGCTAAGCAGATTCCTTTCATAGAGTGCAATTCCCCTACAAAATGGGTTTTGTGAAAACAGACCCAGAAGTGGCGTTGCGGGGGCTCAAGTGGCGTTATAGACAATTATCCCCATTTTTAAACTGTTCGACGTACAGTCTTGAAATTTCATAAGCAGATTCCTTTCGTAAAGTAGAGAACCGCTACAAAATGAGTTTCGCGAATATCAACTACCAAGTTTAATTTCGGGAGATTAAGAGGCGTAATCGATAAATATTTCCATTTTTAAACTACTTGATCATCCTGCTTGAAAATTGGTAGGCATGTTCCTTTCATGAAATAGAGTTCCTCTAACAAAGAGTAAAATGAAAATTGACCCCTAAAGATGTTTGCGAGGGGCCAAGAGGAGTTACAGAAAAAAATTCCTGTTTTTAATTGTTAGACCCATATACTTGAAATTTGTTAAGCATGTTTCTTTTGTTGAATAGGGATCCACTAAGAATAAATTTTAAGCAAATCAAGAGTTCTGGGGGATTGCAGGGGGTTACTGGAACGTATTGACAAAAAAAATTACTTTTTTCGAGCTACAAGGACTATAATAATGAAATTTAGTTTGCATTTTTCTTTTGTTGAATTGAAATCCGCTAAGAGCGGTAATTTTGGAAAACGGCTCTCAATGGGATTACGGGGATATTTATAGTAAAACTTTTGCTTTTTTCTGTTAGATTTAGACTTGAAATTTGGCATGCATGTTCAATTTACGGAGTAGAGATCCACCGAAAATTGGTTTTGCGGGAATCCACTTGGTTTTTGAGTTACGAAAGAGCAAACATCATTCTATGCTTCAATTTTAGAGATTTTTAGAAAATATAAATTAGATGAGTTCTGCCCTTTTTTTTTTATCAACAGGTGACAGTTACAGGTATAAGTATATTTTTTAATTCAATCGAATTCCTGATGCTAGGACTTAGATATCAATAATTTATACATATATATAAGCAGTAAAAATTTATAAAACATCATGAAATACCCAGCGAAGCGGGCGGGTAACAGCTAGTTGAATATAAAACTGAATGCAATCTCAGCTTACCTGAAATAATCAGCTAATTTGTTAGTCTGAATTTAATTAGATTTGATTATGGAATTGTAAATAAAATTCATCTGTTCATTTATCTTTCTTTAAATCAATGATAGCATAAATGCTTTTATTTATTACTGTTTTCAGATATTATTTACTAATATATTTACTACGGAGCGTGGGAATTTAAATTTTCTTATTTTATTCAAAGCTTATGTTTAATCAAATTAAATTTAAGGGAAAGAAATCAACTGTTTCTGACAGCTAATATATCGATAAAGCATAATTTAATTTTATATTGAATCGTTTTACAGTGAACCAGCAACTGAGTGGTATTGACACGTACTTCAGTAACGATAAATAATTTATTTTGCAAACATGTATAAAATAAACAGTACATTTTGAAGCATGCTGTGTAATAAACAAGATGAAATTTTGAGATTCAATACTCCATTATGTTTTACACATTTTGATTTTAAAGCTTACAAAAACGAATACCTATATTTATTAGATATTTGGAAACAGACATTGTATTTGCAGCGAGTTGCATAATTTTGTCTCTAAATTAGCATGATACATATTCATGTCTGATCACTTATTTTACGCACATTATTATAAATAAACGTTTTTACTATAAACTTTAAGAAAATATACCAAAACACTGTTAGATTGTGCTCTAAGAATTTGTATGATTTATTAAATCAATCCATAAATATTAATTAACCGTAATTTCTGATGCACCTAAAATGTATTCTACTAAGTATTCTAGTTTTTATTTTGCTGATTTCAGAGGTTGATTAAACCAATTAACAAAACACAAGTCAGTTAGCTTTCAGTTAGTCAGCCATTCAGTTAATTTAGTGCTTTGATATATCTATTATTAGTCTTCTACGAAGTATTCTAATTTTTAAATCTCGTCCAATATGTATGTAAGTATTCTATACAGTTACTCAGATTATTTTAAGTGCAGTTCAAAAAGCATTTTTTTTACAAAATAAGGTATTGGTTCAAAACATAGAACAGATTTTTTTATCCTTTCTATTCTTAAATTACACCCCTTAAGCAACATCGTCTTTCTTGTGATTCTGAAATAAACATCAATCTAATTCTTAGATTAACATAGCGCTCAAAGAATTTAACATTTAAACAAATCTCCAAGAAGTTTCACTATGGGTGTGGAACCTATGGTCTTGCTGAAAAATATAGTCTCGACGATGTCTGGAGGTATCTGTCTCAAGGAAGGTAGAAGGAGAAGAAGGCGCCCAAACCTAAGCAAAAAAAAATCAGAAATACGAAGATATTAGAAATTGAAGAAAAAAATCAAACGAGAAGAGAAGAGCTTATGGCTTTATATAACATCATATATAACATATATTAATGGGGGATTCATATTGCTATTGGACTTATTTTAATTATTGTATTAGTAAGCATTAAAATTATATGAAATGTATATGGTCGAAATATCTTTAAAATAGCTCCCTTTTAACCCGGCACTTCTAACGCAGAGTGTGTCATACCCATCGTCTAACTTTTTTCAATGCTCCTTCTAAACCTATTTTGGAAAATGGATAGTTTCTCGTGTAGCTGACTCTAAGGTCATATCCTTTGAGGGATTTTAGCTGTAGGCGAATTCTAAATGTATATTTTTGGATATCGCCTCTTCGGGTATGTCATACCCTGAGCGGGAATCACCGTTACAGTTCTGAATGCATGAGCACATTTTAAATCTTCCTCATGCTATGGCGTATTATTATAGTTATGATGAAGAAATGTGATATTTATGTAATTTAATAGATACAGTATTTATCAGATATAGTACAACAGTATTTTCTGATGAAGATATTCTCTTCGCGGTTATGATGAGGCAAAATCAAATGATGAAGAGTATAACAGCAAATTCCTCCACTGAAATCGATCCAGATTTAGAAAAGGGAGACACTGTTGAAAATAATTGTTTTATATAGAGAAACAAAAATATTTGAGAAAAACGTAATTTTAAAGGAGATAACTAATACTCATCTTATCCACTTTCAGATGAACTTTTGGAAAAAAAAAAAGAAAACTATTGCTGGAGCAAAATAAGAGAAAATAAAAAAGAAATTTCAAAAATTTTCAATTTAAAGAACAGAGAAGTTTACTCCTATATGTTTAGTTTGAAAATGATGCAGATTTAACAAAAATGAAGATCATCGCACTCACTCACGACGCGATTAAAGGAGTGTATAAACAATGCACTGAATGCCCTCATAAAAAGAACAGAAAAACTATATTTACGTGTGAAAAATGTAATAAACATATTGTATTTCCTACTTTTCTTCCTTTTTTAACCTTTCTATAAAACTTTACAGTAAAAACACAATGTAAACATCCTTGGGTATGACACACCCTGCGCGAGAACTTTAGGTCGTTTTTTTTCACTGGAGTGATGCCGGGTTTATTTCATTCTAATTTTTGAAAATAAGGAGTCATCTCAGGATGCTATATCAGGTGAATACAGTGGATAGCTCAATACACAGACATTTGTTTTCTTTTTTTTTTTTTGTGCCAAAATTCGACGAACAGTAAGGGAGGCGTGACTAGGTGCATTGTCATGTTCCGAACACTAACTGTTTTCAGTCCGATATTTTGGACGAATGGGACGCGTTCTGGTCATCAAACACTTCAAAACAGCTAAGTAGTATTAACATGTAATTGTTTGTCCGGTTGGAACAAATTCTTTGTCCTTACAATCAAAGATGCAATGAGTATTGTTTTGATTTTGGATGGAGTTTTCCTTGTTGTTTTTATTTGCTGTGAATTTAGTTACTTCGATTCCACACGTTGTTGCTTTGTTTCAGAACCCTATTGGATACATCAAGGTTCATCACTTATAACAACGTACTTCAAGAAGTTTGGATCGTTTTCAGCGACTGAAATGATGTCTTTGCAAAATGTACTTTTCGTTGCTCTTGTTCAAAGGTTAAAGTGTGGAACAAATTTAGCACACATTTTTGCTTTGCCAAAATATTCAAGCAGGATTGTTCGAATTGCGTCTTTGTTGGTGTTTAAAATGTCTTCGATTGATTTTAATAATGCACAAGGATCATTTGCCACAAAATTTCGTACTTTCTTAATAATTTCCAGTATACTAGTAGAAATTGGCATCCCACTACATTGATTCTCTTCTACCGAACCTCTTTCATCCAAAAAACTTTTGTACTACACAAAACCATTTGATCAACTTAAACAGCAGTCACCGTAAACTCGTTTAAGGATTTGATATGTTTCCGAAGCTTTTTTACCAAGTATAGCGATAAGTTTGATGGCGGCTCTTTTCTCCATCTGAAAAATAAATCCACATGAAAAAAAATTCACTTATTCACAATGAACGCTCGTCTATTCTGAGCTTCTTAACTAAATGCCATCAACTAGTTGGCAGTGTGTCAGCAGACCTTGAACGTTATGGTACATGTGCATTTACACTCATTGCGCTATTACAAACTACGCTGTGGGACGAGTCTTAAAGCTTATTTGACGCACATTGCACAAATAGCTTCGAAGCAGGCTTTTCAGTGAGTTCCACAAAGTAATCCACAACAGGCTTTCGATTCATTAAAAAATGACTGTAACAGTTGCAATGAAACAGAACGGTCCTATTTTTAATAAAAAACCAAAACGGGAATTAATTTTATGTTTCCATTTCTTTTTACAGACCCAGTCTTAAAACTTATTTCACGCACGATATATATTCTAAAAATAATATTTATTCTGCTGTTTTGTAAAAGTTATAGATTCTAAAGTGACGATTATTTGAAATATTATAAGAAATGAAAGCATATACCAAAAATAACAGAATATAGGAATCAGTTATCAAAACAGGATTAATATTCTGGGGTCAATTATTTAAAAGCAACAATTTGGCACACTTTTAGAATCTACTAAATTATGAGCCAGTATAGTTTTATCGCTTTCCAAGTGAGAATCTTATAATGTATTTAATAAAAAAGTGGGCACGTACGTATTAAATCATCAACCAATTTCACCAAAAACAAGAAAAGAAAAGAAAATATTGCCATATCAAAAGTCGCTGAATGCTGTCATTATATTCGCGAACAAGATAATTGTCTTTGTTCATGCGTGGGAACAAAGTTTTCCCCCACTAAATGCATATAGTGGCATTTGGCAACGAATAGGTTTATGGTTTAGTACATAAGTACCAAAAAATGTTTCAGATCTTTGTTTACCTTGCGTACGTTTGACACTTCTACAAACTCTAGTGCTTCAGACTCCAGATACAAAGAAGATTCACAATTCTTTTTTCCCTTTTGGTTTACTCTCATTTTAATTTAAGATTAAGAAATATTGGATAAAATTATTTTCAACCCATGATAAAATTACTTTAACATCATCTTACCTAAAAGTATAATCAAAATGCTGAGACTTGATATGATGAGCCAGCATTAACTGAGCATGATCTTGAAGCATGCTAACCTGATGAACATCTTTCAAACATTCCACATCTGTTTTACAACAAAAGAAAGGGGGGGGGAATTAAAAAATGATTTTTACTACATTGATATATCATGATATCCTATCAATACTTCCTCTTTGAGGAATCCTTTTATATGTTAACCTTACTTTGGAATTTTCATCTCACTCTGGAAAAAGGAATGCAATCCTTTCCATTTTTTTTAAATTTACATGTAAAAGGTGTTTACATACTTTTTAATAATTTTTAGAACAGAATTTTAAAAATGTATATAATCATAAATAGGGAATTTCATCCATCAGAACTCTTATTTTAAATTAGAACTATCGTCTGATATTGTAAAGTTTGATCTTTCAAAATGGCAGGAGTAAGTAAAATGTAAAACAAAAGACAAGATTTCGCACTTCTCAAGGAAAAGTATTCTTATTGTGGACTTAAAACACGTCTTTGGGAAACACATGATATTAACATTTTTAAATAGAAAATAAGCAACTTTAGTAATTATAATGAAAAAAAGGTGTGTGTGCTTATATGACCACACGATACAAGTGAAAACTTCAAATTTTGTAATGTTGCTTCAGACATTGGTTCAGTGAATAAAAAACAAGGGGACATCAGTATCATCATATAAAATTATTTATTCATATATATGTACTCATAAAGTAATATTTCTCGCAAAATAGGCAATCATATTTGTGAATTAATTGTATTCTAAGAAGGAATCAATAGGTTTATGGTAGATGAAATAGGTTGTAAGTACTTTATAGATTCAAAATTATTTAAATATCTAAAAAGAACTCCATCAAGCATTGTTCCATACTTCGTCATACTTTCGCTTAGATCGTTTGACATAATTAAATTGAATTTTGATTTTAAAAAATAAACCTCTTTTGATTTGTCTTTTGAAAAAAAAATCTACATTAAAATCCTTACTTAAAATCATAGCTAATTTGTACAGGAGTCGATTCGGCTTCAGTGTACGCAACTAAATTCTTGTGAATGAATTCGATAATTTTGTCTATACTTTGATTTAGTGAAACATAAATAGCAACCATTAGAATTATTTGTCCATTTTCCGCTCTACATTTCCCTGCTGAATTTATCCTATACATGACTGATTAAAACCCAAATGATTCTGTAGTATTTGATGCTATACATCCATTCTCTATATAGTATAATAAAATGAATTATAAGGAAGTGCATGCACATTGAATAAAATACGAATTGATATTTGAATATATAAATAAATAAAACAGGGAAATATAAAAAGCAAACATTAATTTGATAGGCCTTAAATTTCTTCATTTTTCGATTATCCTCCGCCGTTAAAATTTCTTCACTGCGATATTTTGAATATTTATTTAAGCATATATTTCCGAATGTAATGAATATTTTTTGATGTGTAACATCTTTCCTCTCGATTGCTGGAGATTTGTGGGAGTGATCTCGTGAAAAGGGACGGAAATGCGTAATGGGAAGTTGGGGAAGCGCGTGCTATTCAGTAAAGTTCTGCTTTTCTCCTTCATTCGGGAGGGGCTCCGCCCCACCCCCACCCCTTGCGGTCTAGGCCGTGGGATCTTTGTTTTTGTTTTCTCACTTTAGAATCAGAGAAGAAGCTATGTCCTTTAGGTAGAGGCGTGGTTAGACAATGACGAACAAGTTTCGATACCTGACTTCGATTGTTGCGTACAATTTAAACGACAGGGCCATAGAGCAGCTGGTGTTGCTATCTATCGCAAACAGAACACCTCACATGTTGTGGCTCCTCATATGGATATTACTTATCGTCAAACAAGGAGACTGGGTATTGTTAGTCAAGATATTGGGGACATATGTGTGGCAAAATGCTTATTTGAAACAGGTCAAACAGTGATTTCGGTGGTCGTATGCATTTCTCCGAATCAAACGGTTCAAAAAATTAAAGATTTCCTGCATTTTTTACTTACCATATACTGAAGGTGGTTCTGCTCTTTTTTAAAAAAACTATCTCTCGCTTCCCATGATTTTGAGTGGTGATTTTAAAGTTAACTTCAGTTTGCTAGAAGCCGAGCCACTCATAGCTTTTTTGAATGAGGAACTCAAGCTCGAAATGAACACAAATCGAAATGTTTCGACAACTAACAGTGGTACTGTAATTGACGCTATTTTTCACAACGGTTTTTAAATACTTTGAAAACACAAGTATATGTGTCATATTTTATTTATCATATATTATCATTACCGCTCTTCCCCAAATTGAACAAGAATAATTATTTTTGATAAAAAATTGCATTAATCCTTGTGTCAATGAAATAAATTTTCAATAAAAGTTATATTTATTCCATTGAAAATTATTTCCAATCATACTTGATTCATTTTTTTCAGGATTTAAGTTGCTATTGCGAATTTACCACGATAACATGTCAGATGTTACACATCGTATGCGACAACTGTAAGGCTCGTTTCTTTTTTTTAAATATTCAAATGCAGGTGTGTTGTAGTTTACAGAAGATGAATGAAACGAATACAAGACTTTTCACAATTCATGTAATAAAATTCATGTAATTAAAATAAAATGTTGCGTTGAAATGATTTTCATAACAATATTTGTGGGCATTTTTAAACCTCCTCTATCCAGAAGACTCAAATATTTTGTTCCTTGAACATTTTCTGAATCGAAATTGATTTTTTCATCTACAACAAATATATATTTTCAATCAGATCATTCGAGTTTTATATTATGCACCAAATAAAGCGCTATGTTTAATAAAAAACTTGATACTCTTCTACATAAATATCACCTGATTTATTTTTAAATTCCTTAGGAATTGTCTTTCTTGAAGTTTTTGTCAACTGTTCATCTTTTGGGAAACAAAAAACTAACTATATAAGAACACAAGAGGAAAGGCTGAATATTACTCAAAACCCACAGAAAACATCCCACCTTCGGTTACGTGATTTCTTTTTACGGGTGTGTACGTCGCGGACTATTGAATCTTTACCAACCCTGCCCAAACACGATTTCCGACGAAAGACGAAAAAAGCCGAATGAGCGTAACATTCCCTCGTAGCAAACACCCTGTTCTTTTCAGGGAAACATCTCAACTTATTTAGTTAATTGAATTTTGTCTGTGATAATCAGTGTGTTGAGAAAATAATTAAAAAGTATCATGTCGAGTCGTCCTTCACTTCCTTCTACACCTTTAGCTGGGTTCGAGTCTAGACAGAGGGGGTTACACTTGATAAAATATAAATTTATACAAACCATTAAGTGCATATTGCGTTTTAATAAAAAAAACTATTAACAATATATTTTCTTTTTACCTTGCTTGAAGAGTACAATGGCTTTTAGGCAAGCAAATTCCGAAAAATCTACTGCGAGCAACTTGAAACGTGCGAAAATCTTCTGCAAGGATTGAACACATTTCTTCTGCTGGATGTTACTCAAGGACACATTCGCATCCATCGTTGTAAACAAGGGATTTGATTCCAAAGGCATGCTCCACTGAATACAAGTGATTAAAAACAATTCAGACCAAGTATCTTCTAATAATGCAACCTAGAAAACAGATCAAAATAAAAATAGTTATTATATAAATTTGTGAATACAAAATCAGGAGATACTGGATGATCGCGTGGGGACTGAATCCTGCGAATACAGTTCCGGGAAAATACTCGTGTTTCCGTAATCTATTCACCCCTTCTGTTTTTTTTCCAATTTTTTCTTCTTTTATTCTTAAAATGTCTACCAACCATGTAGAGGGGGATGATGTACTTTAAATCTGTCGAACTCAAAGTCCTCCCATTGGGTTGGGGTAGTAGTTTAGAGAAGGGATGCCCCTCGTGTCATCCTTGTCACCTAACCGAGGCTCAGAAAAACTAGGTCCGTTGAAAATAGCCATCACGGTGCTTTATATTTTGGCATTAATAATTATTCATTCACCTTTAAAATGTCTGTGTTTGGGGTTTTGAGTCACTTTTAAAGAATTGAAACCATTTATTTGATATGTGTTGTGTCTCATAGCTTCACACTCATCATCCTCATATTTAGTAAGACAGCGCCTCGTGGGCGTTTGAAGATACTTCCATAATGACCTCTTGTTTACTTTTGTTGCCCAAGTTTTCTCGTTTATAATCCCTTAGTCTGATTCCATTGAGTCTGCTTATCTCAGCCTTGATCTTCTACGCTTCCGAATCCCAGTGACTTTGAAAGGCAGTAACTGTTTGACAACGTTATCATCTGGCATTCGAATTATATGTGGACTCCATCGGATTCATTCTATTTATTTTTATGTATTTAATAATGTCAGGTTGCTTATAAATTCTATATAAGTCAGAAATATATCTTCTCCAGCTCTTGTGATTTCGTTAAGACCTCCAAGTCGACTTCGAATTATTTTTATCTCAAAAAATGTCAATCGACTTTCTTCCATTTTTATTTTTGTCCAAGTCTCAGATGTAGATGCCAGAACTGGTCTAAGGAGAATTTTGTAAATCAAAAACTGTGTGTTTCTTGAAAGAAATTTAGATTTTAAAAACTTCCTCAGTCCATAAAAAGCCTTGTTTTCCAGATATAATTTATTCTAAATTTCATGACTTATTCTGTTATCAGAGGTATTGATACTAAGTTGGTAAAACTATTAACTGCTTCAAAACAACAATATGGGATTCCGTTTTTTCAAAATAGTCTATATTTAGTCTTTCTTTTATTTATAACAAGACCATTCGATTTGCTGCAATCTTAAGGGCAAGAATTGCCTTTTTCAGAGCAGGGAGGGTGCGAGCAATCTCATTAATATCATCAGTCTATTCGTAAAAATCCACAAATTTTGTGTAGTAAATGCTTAAAATAGTGTAAATAATCTATATCTGGATGTACAATACGTCAATATTACTCTCATTGGCATTTATTTTATGCTAAAATTTAATAGCAAGTTGGCGATTTTAGGTTATAATGGCGTTTCAATGGAAATTTGGCGAATTGTTGGCGATAAAGCCAAGTTGACATCATTTCTAGCGACCATTTTGGCTACTAGGCGACCATTTTTGAAAAGTTAGTGACCATACGGATTATTGAGTAAATTACTAGAAGAAATCTACTAAAATCACGATCTATGATATAAGCGGAGTAATCGAGAAAAATTCTTGCAGACTATAGATAAGGAGTCACTCGTCGAATCTGAGTTAATATTGTTTTGATCGTTGAAGAGTCAGAATTGTCCTGACCTGTTAAAGAGATCGAGAGTGGTGCTCGCGAATACATTACATATTTGTATTTCTAAACACTGATAATTGTGCCCGAGTGCTATGTGTGAAAACTTTCTGAGATATTTCTTTTTTTGCAAATTTTACTCTTGTATCCTTCATTTCTAAAGATTATTTTTTGACAAAAACTTTCCATCGCTCCTGAGGAATTGTCTGGGTTTTTGAGTCTGATATTATAAAATTCTCTCCCCCAGTGCTTATTTACATGTGCAATACTATTTTACCACCATACCTATGAATGTGCAGAGGTGTTCACCAAAGACCCATTTCCCGTCGAGAACGAGTGACGTCGCAACGGTCAAGCAGTTTCTCGTTGGAAAGTATCCCAGGGTGGACACCTCGAAGCTGATTTCCTAAGGGAAGTCAACCTCTGACCTCCCTTGATGTAGCCGACAGAAAAGTGCCAGCGCAGTTCGCACGCCAGCCGCCGGTTTCAAAGTACACCGCGCGCAGGGGGACATAGACCAATAGCAGAATGGTTTTCCCGAATACGTCCAAACAGAAGTTACTATACATCCGTGTCATTTTCGTGAGTGGGACATATTCCACCTTGAAAGAGACTTTGATTTCGCGAGAAAAAGACATAGAGCAACACCAACGCAGAGACACACTACAACTCCAGTAGTCTCTCCAATTCCAACAGCTTTACCAGCGCCTGCGCCCCAGCATTTTTCCAGCTCGTTTTAACGCTGCCTTCTTCAGGAGCAAGTATTAGATAACTCAACAGCCCTGCCTGTAATAAAACATTAACGTCCCGGCATGAGCCCCGCGGCAAATGGAAGAGGAACTAATAATATCTCATTTTTTAAGAAACTTATGCTCACAATATCCTGATGACTTAAAAACAAAGAATTAAATGGACTTGACCACGATTCATACGATTTTTCTCTTGAAATGCTTAACAATTTTGAAACCCTCATAAATTGAAATTTCGGACAATGAATTTTAAACATTTTTTTAAAATATAAAAATCCTAGCATTTTTTAAGACAAGTTTTGTTTGGATTCTACAATTATAAGACAAAAAGCATTTTCTTTTCATGGTAGACATTTAGGAATAGTGAGTGGTTTGATAGCGAAAGGACCGATTTTGGCTGATCTATGCTAAACATTGACATTTAAGAGGAAAGAAAGGTTTCATGGATATTGTTAACATTGTTTGGCTAAGCAATGTTATTTATGAGAGAAAATGACTTTAACGAAAACTGGACCATACTTAAATACTCCAGTTAACTGAATTATAAGATGGAAAACAAATTTAGAGGAGGGGGAGGGTCCTATTTGAATAACTATTTTAATCTGGGAACTTTTTCATAAACCTTTAAGAGATATTACGTTTTTCCGAAACTACTAAGATTTATCGGAGACCTAGTTTCAAAATTATCAAAAACATGTCGAAACATGGGTTTTTAAAAATATACTAATTATTTAATTTATATGGCATCGTTCATTAACAAGTTTTCTAAAATGCCTTGCTATTAGAAAAAAAAGCGAAAAGATTTTATTTTCAATGAGGAATAAATGATAAAAAATGAGATTTTTTCATCAAAAAAATTCATTATGTTTAGTATGTATTATTTTAGTAATTATTTTTAAAGCATAAATGTATTATTTCAATACGGGATTTATAACTTCTGTATAATATTAATACCGTACATTATGCACTTTTTAAAAATACTTTGAAATAATTTTATACATATGTACAATTGTTGTTTTACTACATAATTTCACATTTAAATGTGAGAGAAAAAAATTTTCTTCGTGTATTTCGAGAGTTTTTTCCTGCCCCCTTGATAATTTGAAGTTTTTCGTTAGTCCGTTTTATCGAGAGTCGACTGTTTGTTATAAATTCCATTGAATATGATTGGATTGTTTGGGAGATATCGCGTTTTTCGTACACAAATTACCGTGAAAATTTCGTTCTTAAAAAAAAAAAAAAAAAATAAATTTTTTTATAAGTTAGATAAAATAAATGCCACAAAAACTCTACTGTTTTATATATTATTCCTTTTTCCTCAAAACTTATATATTTTTTCTAATAACCTAACATCAATCTTCTAAAAATCACTCTTTCAACTTATTCAGATACCTTTAAATGGAAAATCCGTCGTGTACATATATCTGATAAACTGTAATGGATTTTAGTTTATCTATGAGTAGCCTATTTTATTGATTGCTAGAATTGAGAATTTAGCCTTTTGTGGAAGCTATGTTTATTAGTATTGTTGCTTTTTTTTGAAGAAATCTTAAGTAAGAGGGGAAGAAGATGAGATTGCAATTATATAGATGGTGATTTTAAGGTTCAATATTGAATTGGTATAGCATTATTATTATTTTTTTTTTTTAGCAGAATCTATCAGCAGGAGACTTTGAGTTACTTTTAATAAAGTGTGTGTGTGTGTGTGTGTTGAAAATATAACTGGAGTCTTGGCTAGTAAACCCACATAACTTTGCCTCAAAGCTGTATTTCAAGAGTAAGGGGACGTATATTATTGTTTTAGATAGGTTTGATAATCTATTTTGCACCTAGGGCATATTTATCATACTAGTATTGTGATAAGATAAAAAAAGTGACTAAGTTTCTTACAATGTCATAGAATCATTCGTCACCAAACACTAGCACGACACTGATTCGTCTCAAAAAACATTGTGACGGATCTACACACGTCCTCCTACGAATCCTCTTGGGTATTATTTGGGGCTAGCAAAATTCAGCAATCTTCTTTTAAGAAGAAGCAGTGATATGCAAATTTCGTTTGTTATATATAGTTCTAGTTCGCTGGTTAATAGAGTTAGTGAGTTAGAAAGTGATGAAGGATAGATAATAGAAAGTTAGAAGGTTTTTAAGTAAAGGTGACAAGATAAATACAAGGTGAATGTTAGAAAGGCCTTGTAAAAGATTACAGAAAGGAAATTGTTATTGATAAATTAAATTCATTAAAAGACTGTCTAAGTTCAGGTATTGTCACCTTCACATTACGTTTGACTTTTAAAGTATCTGAAAGGTTAAGAGGTCATTAGTTACATATCTACCATGTAAAGTAATATTGAGATAGAAGAACTGATATTATTAAGTAATTTATTAAATGTATTCTCCCAAAACGCGACTCTTGTCCCTTCTCTCTGTTGACTTACTGGAACAACCTATTTATAGTGTTGCATTGAATTGTATTTGAGTCGATTAAAGTGCTGAATGAAATAATTGGAAATTATCATGTCCTTCACTTCCTTCCACAACTTTACCTGGGTCGCAAGGTAGACGGGAAGTAAGGTTATTACAACATGAAACAGGAAAAATTCTTCATGATACCGTAGCTTAGGCCAAGGGTCAGCAAAATTCTTAGAAAGAAAAAAACCAGATTGTAAATGAAATAAAATAACTGAAGTATTAGAGAGAACCTTTTATATACAAACACATGTACAAGCAGGGGTTGCCACTCAGGTATCGATCAAATCTATCATACTCCAATTAATACTTTCTATACTTAAATAATATTTTACACAAAGTAAAATTTACCATTCTTTTAAAAACTATTAGCTACCAAAGATATTTTTATTTCCGCGGCTCACAGAGCCAGAGCAACCATAATCAAAATATCAGAATTCTGGAAATTAAACTTTCAAGTTCCTTGAAAAAATGCCCATTCAAATACTTCCTTATGCGCATGATTCTGAATTTTCATGTTCACACTAATAATTAAAAGTGACTTTAATTCTTTTCTTTCATATAAAATTCAATTCAACACTTTTTGTGTTAATCCTGAAGTATGTCATAAAATACGAAATAGATTTTGTGTTTTCTATTGGGAATTTAAGTAATCCAATCACGATTCCTCCCGAATTCATATAAATAAGAAAACGTTGTTGAAAATCACTTTAAGGAGAGTCTTCCTATAGTGGCATTTTTACTAACAAATGGATCATTTTCCTGATTTATAGCAAATTTTAATATTTTCACTGATTCTGAATAAACATTGTAAAACAGAATCCGCCCTAAACCTGTCAAATATTTTAAATATATCAACAAATACAAGTGAATTTTTCCACTTGATAATTATAAAAGAAAGTTAGAGAGAGAAGAAAAAACAATTTTTAGCAGACATATTTTTTTTTCAATAATTCTTAGAAGAAATTTGAGTAGGCAGCAAATGTGTATGCAAAGTGCCCCATGCAGATCTCGAACTGCAATTTGACAACCCCTGGAATAGACAACCAAAATATTTTTCCTCAAAACTTTTAAGGTAGAATTTATTTAAAGTTTTATAAATTCTAGTACCTAAAAGAAAACTATTGAAATACAAATTTAATTATATTCCGAAAATTCCACATCATTATTTGAGGATTTTAAGCGAAAAAAAAAACTTTTTATACTCAAAAAAAAACTTTACTTGATCTTGAAGCACTAGCGAAGAATAGGAGGGTAAGTTCCTTGCCCAGCGTATGCTTAGTAGAAGAATCCGAGCTGATGTTTCGTACAAAGCACTTCTCGCAGCATCCATCGATGACCCAATGCCGTCTTCATGAGCGAAAAAGCTTGGGTAACCAAAAGGGCAAGGTGTTTCCTTCTTTAATTCCTCCTCTACACCTTAAAAAATTATTTAATTAAAGTTCATGCGATATAATTCTATTAAATATTTAATGCGAAACCCATTCTAATCATATAAACAAACAAAAAAATGTATTTAACAAAGTGCTTCTTAAACTTTCAATGTTTGCGACCCAATAATCAATCGTAATTTCCGTCGCTTCCCCCTTCCATATAATAACAAAGTATTGAATTCAATAATACTATGTTGTGATGTTAAATCTACAACACGTCTTTAAGCTCTTAAGTGAAGGCGTACATAAACGTCTCGCTCAGCCAAAGCGTTAATTGTCCCATACGTATATATACGTCTTTCCAAAGTACGATCTTTTCTGTGCCCTGACATCCATAAAATTATTCCAAAGGCTTTGGATGGTAATAAAAGGATCTTGACAGGGTTTGCGAAGGATTTATTTATTTCTCAAAATTTCCTTGTTTATTTCTTTTTTTCTCCAATCCGCTCAAATACATCCCATATGCTCCCTACATGGAAAAAGGTAACATTGGGGAGCGAATAGTGTAACTTTTAATCGGCAGTTGTTGTTGTTGTCGTGTCCTTCTTACAGGGAAGGAATGAAAGTTGCCATTGCCTGTGAGACAGGTTGGACTTCTTAACGATAGATGGCGACACCACCCATCTCCACCTCCACAATTTTGGGATGGAACTGAAGGGAGGGAAATATTCTCTAGCCCCCTGCACTCGTGGTTTATGCTGCGACCGCCCACAAGACTTTCGGACCCACTGATTTAACGAGCACGTACTCCGTCTATACTCGGTGGTATTTAGTGGCATCGGGCATCGAACCCAGGCCCTCCGGTCTGGAGTCCAATGCTCTAACCACTAGGCTACCCACGGCCCTAATCGGCAGTTGGGGGACAATTATAAACCGTACACATTATCAGGATAAGTGTTAATTTTTGTATATAATTTTATATATGACAAGCCCATGTGTTCACTGTAATTATTAAACTTACTCATAACTCTATTATTGTTAAATTAATTATGTAATACCTTATGCAGTACTGATACATTTATAAGTGACATTTTTATTACGTTAGATTGTATATTTTGTTTGTTTACTTTCCGTAATTTTTAAAAAATAATCCTTTGTTTTCGACTTTTCAATATGCTTGCCCCCCATCGTAGAGTTATCACGCCCCCCAAAGGGGTGCACCCCCCAGTTAGAGAAGAGCTGGTTTAACACACCCATTCTAGCTATCCAAATATTTTAGTGATAATTTTTACTAAATTGCAATATTTTAATTTATTCTAAGTTATTAAAGTTCTAAGATGAAAACTATTCAATTATTCAAGACACTTAGTCTTGATTTTAATTAAGATGACAATTTCTATCAACCAGTCACAAAGCTCCCTCTCATCACAATTGCAGTTTGCGTAATATCACTGAATTTTTATCTCCCTCGAAATTCCGGACTTCTTTGTTGAACTAGGATTGGCTACACTTCGCCCCACCCTCTTCACTTACAGTGGATCCCAAAAGTGTTTGTACACTTGCAATTTCCTATAAAATTTAATGTTTTCGATTAATAAAAATTAATATATTGGAATTGGAATTTTTTTATGATATCTGCAACTTTTTCTTAATGTTGTCGTATGTTTCATGCTGGTGTACATATGAAAGGCGAGAGAGATTAACAGAAACCTACAGTACGATCACACAGAATATAGACTTTTTTTTATTGCACAAACGATGATCCATCATAGACAGAAGGGATGCGCTGCTTTCCACACACATTCTAGACGGGAATCCATTACAGGCGAAAGTCCGACATCTTTTCCCGGAAATTACATCCATGCCTTATTCGGGATTCGAACCCGAGCCCACTCGGTTACAAGCCGAGGGATATATCCACCATACTGGTTGGGCGGCACTTGTTCTTAATAGAATGACATAATTATTTTTTTTAAAATGGTGTAACTATTTTTTTTAAAATTAATATTTTAAAAGCTATTGAAAAATTACGCCACAAAAGTCTTCGTACACCTAACAAAAATCTCAACTTAGCTTTAAGTATTGTACTTCTTTCTTACTTTAGTACTTAGTAGGATATATTTTAGTGTCCACAATAACTTTTAAATGTTTTGGTGTAGATTTAATCAGTTTTTTGTAATTTCTGCATCGGTTTTCCTCCATGCTTCTGTTATTATTGTTTTTACTTCCCATTATGTGTTTATGTGTCATATTTTCTTTTTTTTAAAATCAAATTCTCACTAAATATGTTCTACTGGGCTAAATAAACTGATTGAGGAGGGTTTTTCAGAATTCAGTTATAGAGACACTAGTGGCGTACATTGAGAACAGAGCGCTTGGCGTCATTATCCTGTTAAAAATGAAGTAGTCTCCTATTTCCAAATTTTCACCGGATAATTTAAAATTTCACTTTAAAATATTAAATAGAGCTGATGATTTACAATACCATCAAAAAATAACAAATTACCTAATTTTGAGGCCGATTTACACCTCCACGCAAGAACACCACCACCTCTATGCTTCAGCATGGAGTTGGAGGAGTTCTTGTTCCACTTAAATTCATGGGATTAAATTCCTCCTTCTTCCATTTACAAACTATTATATGCCCACCAGAACCAAAAATGTTTAATTTTACGTCATTCCAATCAATTAGCTGTTAATTTTGAATTTTCTGAAACTTAATCCCAAGAATCAAATTGAATCAATGAACCATGGAGATGGAAGTGTTCTTGTGTGGAGGTGTAAATCGGCCTCAAAATTAGGTAATTTGGTATTTTTTTATGGCATTGTAAATCATCATCTCCATTTAAATATTTTAAAGTGAAATTTTAAATTATCCGGCGAAAATTTGGATATAGGAGACTACTTCATTTTTAACAGGATAATGACGCCAAGTACTCTGCTCTCAATGTACGCCACTGGTGTCTCTATAGCTGTCCAAAATTCTAAAAAAACTCCTCAATCAGTTTATTTAGCCCAGTTGAACATATTTGGTGAGAATTTGATTTTAAAAAAAGAAAACATGGCATATAAACACATAATGGGAAGTAAAAACAATAATAACAGAAGCATGGAGGAAAACCGATGCAGAAATTACAAAAAAACTGATTAAATCTACACCAAAACATTTAAAAGTTATTGTGGACACTAAAAGATCTCCTACTAAGTGCTAAAGTAAGAAAGAAGTACAATTTTTAAAGCTAAGTTGAGATTTTGGTTAGGTGTACGAAGACTTTTGTTGCGTCATTTTTCAATAGCTTTTTGATTATTAATTTTTAAAAATAATAGTAATATTATTTTTAAAAAAATAATTATGTCATTCTATTAAGAATAAGTTGCAAATATCACAAAAAAATTACAATTACAATATATTAATTTTTATTAATCGAAAACATTAAATTTTATAGGAAATTGCAAGTGTACGAACACTTTTGGGGTCCACTGTATCTCAAAATTCACTTTAAGAAATGTTTTTTTAAGTACAATTAGAACATTTCGCTTAAAAGTAATTTATTGTTATAGAACAAAAGTTTTTTTTACTCTAAATATTTCCATCAAACACTGGGTTTTGGAAGCAGTTCTCACAGGGACTCCACAATAAGAGATCGAAGATAATAGCTCGACAAAGTTAAGTATGACAACATTAAAGTTTCCCATTGATCAATTGATCAATGGGAAACTAAATAAAACTAAACTTATATATTATTTATAACTAAATTTATATATTGATTTTAAAACTATATATAAATATGAATAAGTTGATGTTACGTACTTGAAGCATTTCTTTCTTTTCTGTTTACCAAAGTCTCCACGTATTTAGATGTATTTATTTTCGCAAAAAAGGGGGATACCAGTTTCGGGGGAAGTGGAATGAAAGCAGGAAATCCGGTCATGTTTATACCCTTCAGGTCACCCCGAGTGTTGAAATCTTCTTCAGTGGTAGATACAGGTACTGCAAAAGCACTTTCTGGGCGAATCGTGGCAGTATTGCGAGGTTGACGCTCATTTTGCACAGCTGGAAAGATAAAATTAATAAAAGTTAAATCAAAGGCCAATCAAACTTTTTTTTACAACGCTTCTTGCATAATTTTTATTTGCGCACCAATAATCTCGTGGAATACATCGATTCTATTCGTGTAACATCAATTTAGCTTCTGCTATGGGGGCCAGATTTTGTTTTTGACAATACACTACCTTCGTCATAAATCATTCATACCACTTTCGTCTACATCCGAAATTTCCGTTGTACATGTGTTGCAAATTTAAATTAGATAAATCATGCTACACTGTGATTCCTTTAATATTTAAAAACTTTGTCTGTTCCGCTCAATATATCTTCAGTGAAGCCAGGATTCGGGCTACGACTCACCATGCAATGGGTTAAATTCATGTGACGTTAAAGTCATGATTAGTGTAATTTCGTTTTTCCAGCAAATCAGTTCTCAAATTCATGTGACTTCATAGTCATATGAGCTTAGACATCAAAGACACATGTGATGTCATAGTCGCATGATAAATGCAATTACTTGTTTCAAGTCAATCATTTCATGGAATTTGCTGTTGCAGCTTTTGATATTTACAGAAAATTCATTTATAAAAGTACATATTTAACATAAATAAATATATAATGTACTTTTTTAAAAATACAAGCAAAGTAATTTTGTTTTTTATTTTTTAAAATTTTTGAAGAATATCAATACTACATCTTTACTCATATCAAATCTGAATTTGTATCTAAATTTTACAAGTATAACAGGCACAAATCTAGTGTCCATTTTGAATTTAATCGGGATTTCATTTATCATGTGATCATGTTTATCACGTGACAAATATGTATTTAATCCATTAAGCTCACAATTTTAAGCACTGATCTCCTTTTGACCCGAAATTTCATTGGAGTAAATTGGAACGATACAGATTCATTTATTTGATATAAAAAACAGAGTTTTAAAAATAGTACAACGTTTAAGGTACCCAACTACCCTAACATTCTGAATTTTGCCAAAAATTTACAAATTCTGTTATGACTTTATTTTATATGCCATCTTATTAGCTTTATAAAAATACCAAGTTTATTATTTTCCGTTCCCTAGAACAAAAAATACAAGTGTTTCAGTAAAAGCGGAGAAGTCATTGCTTTCAGCAAGATGTCATACTTTAAAACGCGTTATACTGGAAATATGTTTTTTTAAAAATACTCAAACAGAGCCAGCGATTTCTAAAAAAATTTTGAAAACAATTAGTTGAAATTTTTTGTGTATGGTCTGTATAATAGTAGAAGTGTTTTAACTTTCAGATTTATCAATCACTGTTTTATTACAAAATTTGCAGCCCTTTATGTGAATATAATCACTGCTTTTTTAAGGATTTTCATACAATAACAAAGATAAAGTGCTCTCGTTTTTGTAAAAATTAAAATATCTCTTATCCTGAAGGTCATTCCAAAAATGAATAATATAGCAACACATCAGAATTGAAAAATTGAATATTTGTTCATAAACTTTTGGTACAGAATCAGCCGCGTTTATGTTGTTTTTTGACAATTTTTACCCATTTTGTCCCATTTTAGTAATAATAATTTATTTTTCTCGTCTTAATGTGAACATATTTTTATTAAAATGTTCGAAACAAATCTAAAACCAACAAAAAAAAAAAAAAAAAAAAAAAATCCCCAGAACTCCATTTTTTTCAAAAAAAAAATTTGTATTAAGTAGTCGGATACCTTGATATAGAGTTTATTTTTTAGCATCTTTAATTTTAAAAAAACATACAAGTTAAAAAAAATAACTTTTAAGAAAACATTTTCAAGTATCTTTTTTAAGAAAATGCGCGTTGAAAACTTTATTTAAAAAAATAGCTTTTATTAGCACAAAGAATAAAGAAAAGTATTCATAAAGAAGATAAAATATTTTTATGATACAAACCATCCTTATTCATGCCACATTCCAAACATTTTCTCAATCTGCATGCCTGACATTGATTCCTATGCGCCTTGTCAACTAGACATTCTCCGCTCGCAGCCTGGCATCTGTACACCAGTTTTCGGCGCACGCTTCTTTTGAAGAAACCACTACATCCATTACATGCCAGAACGCCATAATGCTTCCCACTGGATACGTCACCGCATACCACACATCGCAGTCCTGAACGTGCTCGACCACCATAAGAACTTCCAGAAGAATGGTCTTCACCAGAAAAGTAATTTGTCTGGGTCTTGTTTAGGTTAAACAGAGCAGAAAAGTTACCTATGAACAGGAAAATCAAAATATCAAATACATGAAATAAACTAAGCTTGGAGTTAATTCTTCTTTTATTATTACGTGCTCATGCACATATTTCTTCACTTGCAATGCTAATCATCATTTTAGCATTGGTGTAGTCAAATAGAGGGCAACCAACAGACTTCTTACGGCCCGCTAAGACCAAGGGTATTTAACCGTTTTTCTGTTGGGTCGCATACATATTAGGGTTTGCAGCCCCGGGATCCCGAAATCCCGGGATTTAATTTTAGTCTGAATTATATTTTGAAATTTCTTTTCAAAGTATTGTGAATCTGGTATTACATTTATAATCTTATTTACCTTTTTTGTACTGTATGCTTTTAATGTTAGTTTTCTTGAGTGTTGATCCTTAAAGGGTTCAAGGCGGGTGTGACCCATCTCGAGTGTGGTCAGAAAAAGGACATTTCTCCTATCTTCAGGATGTCCAGTGCCAGTTAACTTGGACAGAGGCAATTAGAATTTTTTGTAAGACATCTAGTAGGATTTTCAGCTCCGGGATCCCGGAATTCCCAAGCCCCAAGATCCCAGTTTTTTTTTCCAATTCCAAAATCATGGGATTTAATTTTTGTCTTGAATTATAAAAAAAAAATTTCTCATACAAATTTTCTAAGAATATAATTTTTCAAAAAATTATAAAATTATATTTTTTTTTATGAAATAAGTAAGTAGAATTTTTTTGTGCAATTGTAAGTGAGGAAAAGAAACATACAAACATAGGTAAAAGAAACATATATGCACAGCTCTCATTTCTCGTATGGTAAAATATCGCATAGATCTAAGTGGCTCATTGCAATGTTTACACAATAATATAAGCAACATATCAAGAATAGATTTTCTCATAGTTCCTTCTTCAATTAAATGCCGTTAATTAATAGCGGACCTGCTTGGAAGACTTAAGACACTTCAAATCCCATTGCATTACTAACAGCTCATGCAACTAGATCTTCAGTTTCAAATGAGGTAACACTTGAAATTGATTCACATTTTAATTCATTAACTGGATCAATTTATATACAAAAACCTTTAAGTGTAGCAGAAAAACTAAATAAAGTTATCAAAGTGTTATATGTACCCATGCAGTCTATTAGATTTGAGACACTGTCATCAAAAATTCAAAAAGAAATGTCTCTTTTTTGAAAATGGAGGGAGACGTGGTGACTACCTGAAAAGAACATTTTCCTATTTAATGACAATAACACCTACTAGTAAAAAATCCGAAAGTGCATTTTCTTCGGCAGGACAGTTTGTAATAAAAATAAGAAGCCGTTCCAATGATGAAACGCTGGAGGAACTGTGTTTTTATAAGCTTATTTACAGAAACACAAGAAATGAAGAAATGCTTCTTTTAAAAATTTCATTATGTATTATTTTAATTTTTTTCATTATGAATTAATTTTCTTATTTGTTTCATTAAAATAATATTAAATCAATTTTTAACTATATTTTAAATCTTATTATGCAGTTTCAACTATGCTAATATGTAAGTATATTTAAAAAATAGCTCAATCCTAGAGTTTCGGGACCAAGCCCGAGATTGAAAATATGACACGATATTGCAAACCCTAATACATATGTCAGCTCTTTCACGTTGGACCGCATACATATGTTAGCATTTTCACGCGGGCCACTCAGTGAAGATAAAGGGGTGGGAGGTAAAGTGTGGAAAATTGATCAAAATATTTTAACATCTTTTTTGCTTTTTATAATTATATATTTTTTAATATTTTATTTTTGCACTAACGCTGAATTAAAAGCATTTAAGGAACACTCCTTCATAATTTCAGCATCAGTAAACGGCCTTATATGATTACCAATATTATAACAAATTTCATAAGATGTCTTTGTTACTTGTTGTTATATTACCACTGACAAAACAATTTGTTGCTGTTGCAAAGATTTTTCAAGAAAGCCTGTTTATCATCTCTTGAAAGAGATCTTTGGGGAAAGTGACATTGAACGATTCCTGTTTATTGGTATTTTTTAAATACAGCACCGTGACAAATCAAACAATTACTGATCCATGTTTGTTTTTCACTACAAAGTAGTCAACCTCCCAATCGTCTTGAGACGATATATTTTCTTCGGATATTTTTCGCCAGCAAAGTAAGAAAGCTATTTAAAAATTAGTTTCACCATAAAACTATTACCACTCCACTTTTGTCTGTTAGCAGTAACCATAACCGTTACAAATAGGAAAAGAAGATCAATTCGCATACATTGGCAACAAAAACAAAATTGATATGTTTGATTTCTCTTTTAAATTTTAAATATAATGTTCTTAAATAAGTGCATTCTTCAGAGCAATGGGCGCTGACCGGGCCACTTAAAAAGGCTCGGTGGGCCGCAGGTTGAGCATCCCTGGCCTAGACAGGCTGAAACCCAAATAGACCAAAAATTATTCTATATTAGGCATATTCTATTATTATTAGGCAAAATGTCTGTAGTACGAAAGCTGACATCAGCCAGTGGGCGGTTGATTTTCAATGTTTTACATTTTGAACGAGTTACGAGATGTACGTTTAAGAATTATTTACGGAAGCTTTATCTTTTTATATACAATAACTAAAATTTTTATCCTATGAACGCCTAATGAAGGACTTATTAATGAAAACATTTACACAAGAAACTAATAAATGGATGTCAGGGACATTATTTTGCAGGCTGTGATGAAAATTTAAACAAGCAACCTAATTCTTAAATTCTTAAACGCAAAAAAAAAAAAAAAAAAAAAAAAAAAAAAAAAAAAAAAAAAAAAATGTAGAAAAGTGAGATATACGTGGAGTACATTTGTCTCCTTAAGCTGATTTTAATATTAAATGTGCTTGCAGTTAAAGAAATAAATTACCGCAATAAATAAATTGAACAAAACTGCAGCTACTTTTCACTTAACTTACATTTATTGGTTTTTATGGTACAGTGTGTAACATCCTAATTCTATTCTCAGACCTGCCTAAAGATGTGGGAAGAAGTGAAGGATGACTCGACTTGATATTTTTTGATTATTTATTCAGCACAATAATTAATTCGAACACAAATCAGTTAATCAGATTAAAGGATATGTTTCCAAGTAGAGAGCATTAGTTTTCTAATGAGAGTCGTGTGTTCGGAAATTATTTGTAATAAATTGATCCACCTTTTATGAATCAATCTTCTACCTTAATAAAAGATTTACACAGCAACTATGTGACCAATTGTCACTTTAATATTTTTAATAATTTAAATACCAAAACACGTTATCAATATGACTAATACCTGAACTGTAGATAGTCTTCCTATCTTCTACTTTTTAATATTTCAATCTCTTGTTAACTTCAATTAAGGTATCTGACTACTTGCGACAACTTTTTTTTTTTAAAAAGGAGATAGAGGGATTTTTTGTAGGTTTTAGATCTGTTTAGTACATTTTAAGAAAAATATCCTAAAATTAGAATAGAGAAAGAAATTATTATTACTAAAACGGGGAAAATTTGGTAAAAATTGACAAAAAATAACTTAAACGTGGCCCATTCTGTACCAAATATATGAATAGATTTTCAATTTTTCAATTCTGATGTGTTGCTATGTTATTCATTTTTAATTGGCCTTCAGGATAAGAGATATTTTAATTTTTACAAAAATTAGAGCACTTTATCTTTGTTATTATATGAAATTGCTTAAAAAAACAGTGATTATATTCCCATAAGGGACTGTAAATTTTGTAATAAAACAGAGATTGTTAAATCTGAAGGTTAAAACACTTCTACTATTATACAGAATATGCAGAAAAAATTTCAGCTAATTATTTTCAAGACTTTTTTAGCTATCACAGGACCCGTTTTAGTATTTTCAGAAAAACACATTTCGAGTAAAATACGCTTTAAAGTATGATAGAGCTTATTTAAAGTGTTGGCCCTGCTTTTACCAAAACACTTGTAGTTCTTGTTCTAGTGAACGAAAAGTAATAAACTTGGTATTTTTATAGAGCTGATAAAATGGCCTATAAAATAAAATCATAAAAAAATTTGTCAAATTTTGGCAAAATTCCCAATTTTAGGGTAGTCGGATACCTTAAACATCAATTTCCTTCTATCTATATCTTTCTCTACATCTCTATCTCTCTTCTATTTAACTTTTTATCTCACTTCTATCTATCTAACTAACTAGCAAGCAAATCTGTATTATATATAATAGACCTAATCTGCACATATCCCGGTTTCTTCTTCAAAAAGGGTTGTTTTTATTCATAACTCAAAAATTTTCCAAGAGGGTTAGTAGAAGAAAGCGCACAGATCCTTCACAAATGTATATATCTTTTCTGAGATGCAAAGTTAAATAATAAATACAATCATTTTAAAAATATGTAGCCATCCAGTATCCTACGCTTCTCCAACGTAGCCCTCCAGCCAAAACAAGGGCCCATCCCTTTAAAGAACGTTGTGGATAATAATGAAGAATTTCTTATATTTAAGGAGACACGATATGCTAATGGTTAAAACCTCTGAATTGTATTTGAAAATTAATGAAATTCAAAATGAATACCACAAACATTTTTTCAAAAATATTAACATTTTTTTTTTTTTAAAAAAGAAGTATTTTTTTTTAATTGCTGCAACTTATTGCCTTTTCTGTATATATTTAAAATATTCATGATGATTTATAACTGAAAATATTGTGTTTCTGCGTTGTTTTCAACATACCTTAAAAAAAGAAAGAAATCAAAGGCCACCAACAAAAAAAAATAAGAACACAAAAATTTAAACTTTTCAATGCAATTCCAGAAAATAAGGGGGGGGGGGAAAGTCACTCAAAGTATTTTTTTTCCTCTTGTGCAATTGTTAAGTATTTTTTAATACTCAAAATTCCATTTGAGTAATCATTTCAATTAATACAAAATAAAATAAAAATGTTTGACGTTGTATCATTCAAACTAAATTTAAATCATGAGGAAGTACATTTAAAAAAAATCATTTAACCCTTTCGTGGTCCTTTGGAAGGTTATTCCCCATTTACATGATCTTACCAAATACACCTGTGAGAAGCGCAAAACCCATTATAATATATTTGCCTTGTAATAATAAAGATTTGAAGACTAATTCCAGCTTCAGTTTTGTGCTACTGCACATAATCCAGAATCTTTAAATCAGATACAAAAAGATGGTACTAAAGAAGAAGTAACTTGTCCAAAAGCCGTTGCTGTATGTAACGGTATCTTGAGAGGGATTGATAGCTTCGGTCAAAGAACAAAAGAAACATAAATTTAGACCAACTAATATTCCGTATAGCATTACCTCGTCAGCTAATAGACGGATATTCCAAGGGGAAAAAGTAAGGACGTTCTGCAAGCTTCTAAGCAAAGAAATATGTAATTCCGAATGCTGTGCGTTCAGCCAATGTGGGAAATCATATGCCGAAGAGGATTTCCAACTATAGACGATATAGGAAATGGCGTAGAAAAGTACAAGAAAAGATTACCCGCTACGTGTGTACAGAATGTGATGTCTCCTTATGCATTACAACATGCTTTTTATCTTTTCATGGCAAATAATCACTATTAAATTTAATTTTCTTTATGACAGTGAATGGTACCTAGGGAAGTATTCTCCTCAACCCTAAAATTTAAATGTAAACATAAAATTCGGCGAAGTAAAATATATTTCCTTAAATGTTATTGTCTAATTGTTAATAAAACAAAAAACTGCGAGAAATTCAAAAGAGATACAAATGAACTAAGAAAGGGTCAAATACGTATTTTAGAAAAAAAAATGGGGAGTGAAAAAATAAATACATATGAAACACCTTAACATGAACAGAGCATTAGATGAAGGAAAAATCTGTTCAATTGTTTGTCATTATAAATAACTGCTTATGATATTTCTTGGTATTATTTTTTTCCTAAATTATTTACACAGTGAATCAAAATTAAATGCATCTTTATTATGAAGAATCTGATAAAATGATACATGAAGATCAAATTTTCCATTAATAATTAAAAATATGTACATCATTCGTGTACAAACATATTTTCTTTTTCAAAAATTTCATATAAATCTGAAAGAGGTAAAAATATTGCTACTGTTTTCAAAATCCAGACAATAAACCCAAAATGGTTAACAAAGCATTTAGTGTATTTGAAAGTTGTGTATTTAAGAACAGTCGAACTAATTCAAGGTCAAGAATTGGTAATGAGAATGTATTGAGTGAGAGAAACAAATTTCTTCTCGATATATCTTTTTGAAACTTGGATAATATAAAGAAAAAAGTCTGTACAAAATTTCAATTAACCCCTTAAACCCAGTTCATTCAAAACACATTTGCTTATCAATTAAATAGTTTACTGTTTAAAAATAATTTGAGAGTAAGACTTTGCGTATAGTTTTCCTAAGTATTCTTGTTTCTGATTATTTCCCGAAAGTCTGACCGATTTATATTTCTATTTAGATATGAATTTGGATAACTTTGCATTTAGGAGACATTATTTTTCCCCTTATTTAAAAACAAAGATTTATACTAAACATCTCTAACCTAATACAAAATGTACAAATATAAATCTTTATTTCCAAAAATTAATTTAAAGTACACAATCAGACTGAAATCAGAGACAATTAAAATACAACAGTTATCAGGTTTCACAGTTGCTTATTCAATGTTTCCTGAGTTACCATTCACTTTTACAGAAGAAAAATCTCATGGAAAAAATTACTTTAAAATGTTGAGACCAAAGTTTCAATAATATATTAATTCAAGCACAGAAAAAAAATTCTATGATTAAATGTGTAAATGACAATGGCATATACAAAAAATAAATAAATAAACGTTCCATATTTGCGACTCAATTTTCAGTCATAATTTTCTTCGCCTCTCCCTCCCTTCCTCCATACAATGATAATAATGATAATATACTTTGGCATTAAAGCTACCACAAGACCTTAATTATAAACATCACAAATTATCAAGATAAATATTAAATTTTGAATGCGTTACTTTTAAGTATTAGGAAAAGGTTTATGTTACTGTCTCTTCCTATTTTTTAAATTGGAACAAATTGTAAAATAAACGTACAAATGTATTTTTAATGTCAGTCATGTTCTTTGACGCAAAGGTTTCAGTACGACTTTAATTATAAATCCTACAAAATAGCAACATTAGTATTAAATTTTGTACATAATTCTGAATATGACAAGTCTATGGGAGTCACCAGTATTTATTAAACTTATTCTTAACAAAAAATTGATTAATCAATAAATAAATATATTTTGCATTTTACTCATACATTTATATTATATTAGTATAAAGGCGTATTTATTATTATTATTATGTGTGTTTTATATTTGTATTTTGTTCTGTTGCTTTCAGTACATTAATATATTTTTAAATAATCTTTTCTTTTCGACGTTACGATATGCTCGCCCTCCCCAAGTTGGGCTATTAAGCCCCCTATGGAAGCACACCCCACAGTTTGAGAAACGTTTGGCATATACGGATAGCGTTTCTCCGTTAAGAAAATTAAGCAAAAACAAGAGAGATATCAAATAAAAATACTAAAAACTTGTGAATTTTTCAAAATTGTTTATTTGCATTAAATAGAAAATAAATACTTCAATTTTAAATTTGAAAAAAAATAAATAAGAAATGAAACGCAAGATGTAAAATCTCTAACTCTATTATTCTGTTTCATAATCATTTTTCTTTGCATATTCTCAATTCGACCACGTACTTCGACCCTTAAGAATCAAAATTACAATAAATTCCTATTTTACTGGTGTCCACATCCCAGCTTTTGCTTATAAGAAATGTTTTCTTAGAAAAATATTGCTGTTGACACGATAGTTTTTAATAAAAAAAATCTTTTTTTTTTATATATCTTGCATAAAATGATAGACGAGAAAGTATTGCCACAACCCAAGAGACAGAACGCAAGCTAATTCTCGACAAAAAGGAAAATAAATAAAAGGATTTAAATTAACTAAATATATACGTTTATTGACTGATAACTACGGCTGTATGTTAACCAATAAAATTTCAGGAATTAGTCAAAATTGCAAAGTTTTTTATGTGAATTCCTTTATTTTTATGTTATGAATATACAGAAAAATCTTTGTGTTTCATTATAACCTCTAAATATACGGCCTTTTTTACCATAAAAACAAACTAATACCTTTCACATTATAATTTCAAAAAAAAATTTCAATCAATATCTTACCTGTGATAGAAAATTTTTCTTTCATAAAATTAAGAGATGATTAGTTAAAATCATTCAACATGAATTTTAAATTCAGGAAATCTAATATTTGTGAATAATAACATGTTTGGCCATACCATTTGCCAATGTGAAATCACAAATTGAAATCCAGAATTATTTATACGTTTGGCATATTTCTCTCATTTATACACGTTATATATATATATACGTTTAGCAAGTATTAGTATTTTAGTAAAATATCTGACTGAATTAAAGTAAAATAATATCATAAAAAAATATTTGTTTTACATATCAACATACTGTTGGCATTAAAGAAAATAATAGTTATTTTATTTTCTGTTTGCAAACGTTTGCTTGTATAATTGAATTTTTTTTTCTACAAACGTATTTAGAGCATTATACTTTTAAAATCTGACGTATACTCTGCATAAAAATTTTCCATATTAATCTTAAATCATAAAACATTAAAAAACAGCAATTAAATTTTGAACAATTTTTTTTCTCTAGAACATTAACAACTTTAGATTTGAATGAAAATGATAATAAATAAATATTTTACCTTTCGAGTCAAGTTCGTTTCTTCTTATGGTTCCATCCATGATTCATTCAAAATGTTGCATCGAATTCCTTCCACTTTCGTTTTCTAAAATCTGAATTTCGCACGCTGCGCTTGTTACATCACTTCCGTTTTAGGCTCCGCCTCTGTGTCAATTCACTTACAATGTTTGATAAGATTTCCGACACGCCAAACGATTTCAATTCGTTTCCGATTGGTTGGAGTGACTAAGATCAAGTTTGATTTACATTCGGCGGACTATTGTGATTGGAGTTTTCATAAAATAAAAAAACTAGTGACAACATTTTTTTTTTTCATTTGTATTATTTTAATTTTTAATTTTTATCAATTGAAATTTTTTCAGTTTTATATTTTCTTAAGATTTAATATGTATGTTTCAGTTTTGTCTTTTTTCAATTTTTTCCACATTGTTTTGAGTTTAATTTCTTTAGTTTGATTTTCGTGAACTAAAGTTCCACAAATTTCAATCATACGTAAATAGTTGTAAGAAAATTTAATTCAATTTTAGAGAAACATTTAAAAATTTTTTTTTTTCAAAAAGGATTTTTGTGTAGAGGATGTAAAAAAAGTACATTAGTAGTTCAAATTATTCTTTCAGAAATGTTATACATTGAAAATAAAAATCTTTAGTTTAAGATACATAAAATTAGAAACCTATGAAAATATTTCTTTAATAAATTATAGTTTTTAAAAAAACTAAAAAACACGCTTTTATAGTGAATCGAACTAAAAAGTAAAAAAATAATTCTTAACATAAGAATAAAATGATTAACGAGAAAATTAATGTCATTGGGAAAAAGCGTGGGGTGCTCTATATCAAATGTTATAATTTCTTACTTCTATTCCGAAATGCTGAGTTAATGTAAAAATGTAGTACAAAACACCCCACGCTTTTACCCCAATGACATTAATTTTTCTCGTTTATCATTTTATTCATATATTAAGAATTATTTTTCATTTTTTAGTTCGTTTCACTATAAAAGCGTGTTTTTTAGTTTTTTCTAAATTTATAATTTATTTTTCATTTTTTAGTTGGATCTAAAATAAAAGCGTGTTTTTTTTAGTTTTTTAAACTATCATTTATTCATTGTTGAATTTATCCTTGAGTTTGATATTTAGAGCCGGAATTACGTGGCGGCTGGGATTAGTCTTGCTCTTCAATAGATATTAATTAACGGGTCTGAAGGTTCCCTCCGCTTACGTGCCCTCGGATGAGTCCCGTATCGTTATATTTCAAAGATTTCGTCTCTATTGATACAGGTCAAACTAATAAAATTGTGTTAAGAAGAAAAAGTTCGAATCAAAGAAAAATTTAGTGTACCGTGTTTTTATAACGGATTAAAAAGTATAAAATACCTCTTTTCATTTTTTTCTACTTCTTCTTTCACATTTTCATGCATTGTCATCCACTTCTGAGCTATGGTCCAAATTTCAAGTCTCTAGTTCATCAGGAAGTCGCAGTTTAAAATCAATTACAAAATTCCATCCGGACAGACACAAGAAAGTGAGCTAATAAAAAAAAACATGGTAAAATATTAAGTGACAATCTTAACATCACTTTTTAAAAGTATTACTGTAATGTTAATTCGTATCATCACTTCTATAAACATATTGCTTTATAAAAATAAAAATATATATATTTAGCAGTTGGTCATAAATTGTTTTTTTCAACATGCCGAGTTTTATTTCTTTTACTTCCATTTTCACAAAAATTAGACAATTGTTCATATTATGGTAAGAAATTGTTATCACACACCCACCCTTCCCTTTCTCACATAAAGAGAGAGAACACTTTTTTTAGTTTTATTTCTGTTAACCAAAATGTATTTGTTTTTGGGGTTGCACCTTAATCTTTATTCGCCAAATCTGGAAATGATATATAGGATTAGTCTCCAAATCTGAAAATGGCATATGCAATAAGTCGCCAGATCTGGAAGTGGTATATGGAATTGTCGCTAAATCTGGATATCGTTATTCCTGATGTCCTGATAAGGACAATAGAAGAAAATTATGAAATTATTGTATTGCCATCGGTCCTTGACTAGTGTGCAAAACTTCGAATTAGTCTGACCTTTTAAAGTGGGTAAAAATTGAGTACCAAGATTCCGTTACATACAAGTGAAACTTATAAAAGTGTGCTAAAAAAGGACATAGAATTAAAAATCTGTATCTTAATAATCAATTTTCAAGTTATTATTTTTATTAATTTATACCTTGTATGTGTATCATAAGTAGAAATAAAAGACAAGCGTTTTAATGTAGAAACAATAAAAATTAATAATCTAAAAAAAGTAATTTTCTTAATTATTTCAACCATTTGTGAAATTCAATTCTATTTCTTACCTATTCTATTGTAAGAAAGTGTCAGCAAAAATCCATCATGTAGTCTTTAATCCAGCTTTTCTCAAGCTGTGGGGTGCGCCCCCTAGAAGGGTGCGGTAACTCTACGAGTGGGGCGCGAGCATATTAAAAAGTCGAAGAGAAAAGATTATTTTAAAAATTATTAATTTATTTAAAGTAAACAAACAAAATACATTCTGACATAATAAAATATATAATACATAATTATACTTATAAAATACACTTATAAATGTATCAGTATTGTACTATGTATTTTATATTTAAGTTAATAAAATACTTATAGAGCTAAGAACAAGTTTGATGATTACCACTGACCCCATGGGCTTGTATTAACACTTATCTTGATAATTTCTGCTGTTTAAATCCCTTAACTTCCGATTAAAAGTTATAAGATTCTCTCCCAATGTCACCGTTTTCTACGTAGACGCGCGTATGGATGTTTTTGGGGAAAATAGGGGAGGAATAAAAAAATAAGCAAAAATATTCTGAAATAAGTAAATCTTTCGCAAACATATTGCTAAGATCCTTTTAATGCATTCCAAAGCCTTCGGAATAATTTTATGAACAGCAGTGCACAGAAAAGGTCGTACTTCATAAAAACGTATATATACGTCCAGAAAATTAATGATTTGGTTGAGAGAGACGTTTATATACGCTGGTGGCACTTAAAAGGTTAAAGTCGTATTGCTTTAGCGTAAAAGTATAGTATTATAGAGTTAAATATTGTTACTGTATGAAGGAGAGTGCGATGAAAATTATGATTGAATATTGGGTCCCGATATTGGAAGTTCGAGAAGCACTGCTTTAATCGTTCCTCAAACATTCATATGGCAATGTCGTAATAAACTCGCCGTGTTAAAGGGGTGACGCACATTACATTTGTCGAGATTCAAAGATCTCTCATTGTCGTGATGTTATAATTATACGGAAAAGAATGTCATCTTATCCGTCATCCCGTAAGTAACCGTGGTTCAAACTTAGGAGATCTCTCGGCATTATTCTTCGCGTAACTTCAAAGTACCACTTTACTATACTGTCAATTAATTCAAACATATATACAAACTTCGCACATAACTAACATAGAAATACCTTGCTTCCTATATCATTCATTGCTGACTCCGCTATAATTTAGTTAGTAATTTTAGTATTAAATTTCAATACTATTTCTTGATTAACTTTTATACGGCGTAGAAAAATTTTGCGTCAAAATTCTCCCTCTAAAATAATACAGCTAAAATGAAAGATGCTGATTGGTCAAAGCCAAAAGAAATTATTAGTACGTGAGCGTGTACAAACTCAAACGCCAAGAAACTGTGATCGTGGTAGTAAGCGCACACAAAGATAACTTAATTTCAATCTTTATATTTCATGTATCGCAAGGGTCTATTTAAACATTAAAGGAATTTTAGACTAGTTTTACTCGAGGTAAATCTGTGTCTGTCTACTGTCTTGTCATCACTCCTCTAGAATGATAGAGAAGGGAATTCCATTCCCTCGCTGACTCAAAGTTGACTGAGAAGAGAGTGACAGACATGTCAGTACGAAGAAACAATGCAAATTTTTCTTTATTTTCAGTAAGCAAGTGCCCGCGTGTGAAGAGCTTAGCTACTACAATATATTTCTAGTTTAATCAACTAGTTGGGAGGACAACGTAGTTTTCGAGGATTTGAGGGAGTGGCACAGCAGGGAGGACCACAACTCATCACTTCTGAAGGGACCCAGGCGATTTGTATACAAAACAATTTCCGGACTGTCTTCTGGGAGTCCGGATTGGCAGCAGAAGTTGACTCGTATGAAAGGGCTCGAATTTGAAACAGTTTCTTTCACAGACAATCCAAATAACTTTTGGTAAAAAAGCGTTTATTACGTTCGGAAAAGTTACAATGACCGAAATGCCTTAAGAACATGTAATATGTATTGAATTAAGGTATCTGACTCCCCTAAAACTGTGAATTTCGCCAAAGATTTGCAATTTTCTTATGATTTTATTTTATAAGCCATTTTATTGGCTTTATAAAAATACCAAGTTTATTACTTTCCGTTGACTAGAATAAAAAATACAAGTGATTCAGTAAAAGCAGATGTCAATACTTTAAGCAAGATGGCATTCTTTAAAACGCGTTTTACTCGAAATGTGTTTTCTTGAAAATTCTCAAACAGAGGGCTAGCGATTGCTCAAAAGTTTTGAAAATAATTAACTGAACATTTTTCTGTATGCTCTGTATAATAGTAGAAATGTTTAACTTCCAGATTTATCCATCATTGTTTTGTCACAAAATTTACAGTCCCTTATGTGAATATAATCACTGTTTTTTTTAAGCAATTTCAGATAATAACTAAGATAAAGTGCTCTAGTTTTTGTAAAAATTTAAATATCACTTATCCTGAAGGTTATTTAAAAATGAATAACATAGCAACACATCAGAATTGAAAAACTGAAAGTTTATTCATAAACTTTAGGTACAAAATAAGCCGTGACTATGTTGTTGGTTTTTTTCTGTCAATTCTTACCCATTTTTCCCTATTTTAGTAATAATAATTTCTTTTTCTCTTATAACTTTAGCATATTTTTCTTAAAATGTACTAAAAAATCTAAAAACAACAAAAAATCCCCATATCTCCATAATTAAAAAAAAAACGTTGTCGCAAGTAATCGGACACCTTAATTGAATAAATATAACGTGAAACCCGTGTTGAAATATTTTGTTTCACTGCACTAATGATTTTTGAGGTTTCTATACTCAATATGATACAATCGCCACAAGAAACTTATGGATATGATTTAGACTTCGACTCATTGGAGGTTATCCGTATTAGGAAGAGTATTCAAACGTATTCTCAGTTTCTTGATGACGAAGATCTCTCATCAGTATAGGAGAACAAATATATAAAGATGAGGGTGAAACTGAAAGAAATGTGCAAACAGGTAAGGCTTCATATTAAATCTTCTTGAAGAACTGTTCAATAACACTGACAAGAAACATATTGAATAAAATTTTTAAAATGGGAGGGGGGGGGGAGCTTGAAAAAGAAAGCAAAAATTTTAAAAAAGATATTCTGTACTTTTCCTTTTTTTTTTCCTTACTTAATTTTGAGTAAATATACAAATATTTTTTTTAAAACTTTTTTAGACAAAATTTCATGGGAATGAATTACTTATTTTCCTACAGAAAGAATGTTTCACTCACTGCAGTTCACTTTAAGGCTGTACTGAAGAGTAACCAATTAAGAGTACTATGTGAGTATTCCTATATTTCATTGATTCCAGTAAGTCTTTTGAAACACAGTGTTTCATAATAGTGGGGGGTTTTCGAGAAACTTCTTAAAAGAAATTGTTTATAAACTGGAAATATGTATTTGGATTTAAATTTTTAAAATATGACAAGAATATTATTAGCCATAAACGCAATGCTTATTACTTGCCTTTTTTATCAGAAGTGCATGGCTTTTTTCAAGGAATTTTAATTCCAAAGTAAACAATTTTAACTTAAATTCTCTAATGCACATATTAACTTATTGTTGGAGTATAAGAAATGGAGTTCCAAAGCTCAGAGGCATTCTAATTTCTTGACCATGGTCTAAACCTAATGGGAATATTGGCAGTTTATTTTGTTCTGTTACTTTTAGTTTGATATTAATAATCAGTCATTTAATTATTTTGTATCAAAAGATAACTTTCTCTAACATCAGAAAGTCGCATTTCCTGTTTGTTGATAAGTTGGATGTTATTAATATTATTTTACTGCAGTGTTTTTCAAACTTTTAATAATTACAACCCAATATTTAATCATAATTTTCATCACGCATCCCCCCCCCCACCATACAAATAACAATGCATTGAATTCAGTAATACTATACTTCGACGCTACATATACTTACCATACGATTTTAACCTCTTAAATGCCATCGGCGCATATATACGTCTCACTCAACCAGTGCGATAAATACCCTGAACGTATATATACGTTTTTCCGAAGTACAATCTTTTTGAGCCCTGTTGTCCAGAAAATTATTCCGAAGACTTTGGAATGCAATAAAAGTACCTTGACTGTATTTGAGAAGGATTTACTGTATCAGAGGATTTCCTTTATATACGTATATATATATATATATATATATATATAATATTATTTATACACCGTATACATTATAAAGAGATAAGTATTAATTTTGTATATAATTTTATAAGAGTGGCAAGCCCATGGGGCTAATTATAAAATTTGCTCTTAACTTAGTATTGTTAAATTAATTACACTGGGCCACCGTAAATGCAACTCCCTGAAAAAAGTACGCAAATAACAGGAAATTTACAACATGCATTAGCGGAGGGAAAATATGCAAATGATTAGAATTTCAACGCAGACACACATCATGCATGCCTTTGGTGAAACCTCAAAGCGCTATTTAAGGCTTGCAGATTTCGAAGATTTCAAGTTCGGCAATTGTGTTTATTCAAAAAACGATCAGTTATGTCTCGTAGAAAACAGCAATCAGCTTTTGATCAAGTATCCGAATTCAACAGAGGAAGGATAGTGGCCTACCGAGATTGTGAATTATCTTTCAGGGAAATCGGCAGTCGTGTTGGACGAAACCAAACAACTGTAATGCGGATATGTGACAGTTGGATGCAGAAGAGTACCACGGACCGACGTGGTCGATCGCATCCACCTCAGTGCGCCACTTCACTTTATTACAGGCAAATTGTGCGCATGGCAACGACGGATCGCTCAGCCTGATCACGAACCATAGCACAGCACATCGAGTCTGTAACGCATCATTCAGTGTCTGCGTGTACCATTCGACGTCGTTTACAGCAGAGTGGTCTGTCCACAAGACGTCCATTGCTTGGTCTACCCTTGATGCAGAACCGCAGACGTCTCCGCCGCCAATGGTGCGATGAAAGAAGGATGTGGGTGGCAGAATGGAATGAAGTTGTCTTTACTGACGAGTCACGCATCTGTCTGCAACACCACGATGGTCGGATTCGAGTCTGGAGACACAGTGGAGCGAGGATGCTGAACCACCGCGTTATGCACCACCACACTGGTCCTGCACCGGGTATTATGGTATGGGGCGGTATTGGATATCACTCTCGCATCCTCTAGTACTCATTGCCGGTACTTTAAACAGCCAGCGCTACATCTCCGAGGTGTTGGAGCCAGTTGTCTTTCCTTGCCTTCAGGGCTTGGTCACAGCCATATTTCAACAGGATAATGCGCGACCACACGTGGCACGCATTGTCCAAAGGTTCTTTATCAATCACCAGATTGAATTGCTTCCCTGGCCTTCTCACTCTCCGGATCTTTCGCCGGTAGAAAACAAGTGGAACATGGTTGCTCAACAATTGACCCAGATAACACCCTCAGCTGCCACACCAGATCAACTTTGGCAACGTATGGAAGCTGCTTGGTCTGCTGTACCCCAAGAACCTATCCAAAGTCTCTTTGAATCAATGCCGAGGCGTGTGACAGAGGTGATTTCCAACAATGGCGGCTATTCTGGCAGGAAGCACACTTCACAGAAGTCTATAAATTTAATCATTTGATAATTGGTCAACATGTTATCTACTAAATAAATTTTGTTGAGCTATCTCTTGTCTTTCTTGGTGTTGCATTTACGGTGGCCAGCAGTGTATATCAAAACATTTTTTGTATGTTCGAATTAGAAATAAGTTTACGGATTTCCTTTTTCTACTTTGCATTAATTTGTATCTTGGATACAAAATAAAAATGACATCTACGGATTTTATTATATTGTAAAAAAATATTTTTTTGGTTGGTTTTGAATGTTAGCTGCACATTTTTAATACCATTTTATAAACTTCACTTGCATGCTACGGATTCTTTGAGCTCAATTTCTACCCACTTTGAAAGGTCAGATGAATTTGAAATTTTGCTCACTTCTCCAGGACCGATGACAATACAATAATTAAAAATTTGGTTCATTTGTCCTTAACAGGATCATCAGGATTGATGATTTTCAATTTTCTGATCCCATCCCGTGTCTAGTGACTAATTTCAGATCCCATTTCCAGATTTGGCGATTAATTCTAGATTTGGCGACTAAAAGATTAAGTTACAACTTAGTTCGATTATCTATAAAAAAGTGTTTTTTAGTTTTTTAAAACTATTATTTATCTTTTAGGAAGCAAGTATCTTTGGCATATTAAATTTTTCCTATTCCTAAAATAAATTAGACTAACAAAACTTTATTATTTTTGATTTACCATCTTCAATAAATGCTATTACCTTTTACATGGGAATAGATATTGCTATTAATTATTATTGCTACATCTCTATCCGAAAAGTTAGATTATTCCTTGAAGAAACACTATAAGGTCTTAGAATAATTATGTCTTGTAATGGTATAATATTTTTTTATAGATTTGTTATGTTTCACATTTATTAAGTTTTAGTTATTTATTAATTTTAAAGCAAAAAAAAATTGGTTTATTTTATTCGATTTTAATTTACGTCGTATTCCGAAGCAGCAAGAGTGCTAATGGTGAAGACCTCATAATTTTGAACCTCAGCCAAAGGACTAAGGCCGAAAATCATTATCTTTGTATTAAAACAAAAACATAAAATAGTTTCTGTCTTTAAAAATAATCCAATACTTAAAATAGAACATCCTTAATGATCCGTAACCAAAGATTGAATTCAATAAAATCGTGTAAATTTGGAACTATTCTAAGTCATTAAAAGGTATTAAAAACGAAAAAATACCATTAAAGAAACACTTTTTAGAATTGGTTCTTTAATTGTTGTGTATTGTTACACCCATAGTACATTTTCCCTATTACTACCTTCACTTCCAAATCCCCAGAATGGGCCACCTGAATCATCCGCCCTTGGTGCTCCCTTCAGGGGCACACTTCGGGAGATCGTCGTCATTTGAGAAAGTGGAGGTCGCAGGTGGCCGCGCGCAAGGGATTATGGGAGGGTGGGGGTTGTCCTCAATCCCGGCCAGTCTCGGGAAAGAGAGCGTCATGCAAATGAAAAACCATCTTGCCTTTGCTCTCCTAAATCTGTCTGTCAACTGACTTGTAGGATGGCTTGCACGGGGAAGGTATGGCAAGTGCTGAATTGATAAAGCTGAAATTTTTTCAAATATGAGGTTCAATGAATTTTTGATATTAACTACATTATTAGAATAATGAAATAATGAAATTATAATATTTTTTTCCCTGAACAAAATATGTTAAATTACATTTCGTGAACGAAAAATGTACTATAATATTTTACAAAAGAAATAAAAAGTAGGTCTGAAAAAATACTAAAAAAAAAAAAGAACAATAACTGATGTCTATGTATGTGTGCATTTATCCCAATTAATGTTTTCCAATCACATGAGTACGATAAAAAGATTTTAAAAAAGTATTTAACAAAGTAGATTTTAAATTACATTAATGAAAAAAGGCGAAAATCAAAAAAATAATTATCATAGACTAATGAATCTTCGGCAATACATTTGAATAGGCAACATTTTTAATTGACTAAAGTTTCAAGATCACTGGTTAATATAAGCGCGAAAAGAGCTATTTGAAAGATAAAACAAGTAATATAAAAATATTTTTTGAAGTCAATTCCTACTTAGATCGACAAAAAAAATTTATTTTAATTACTTTTTATTAAATAGTTACAATAAATATAAATACGTATATACACATGACAAAATCACAACATTAAGTGGCAATTAATTCTTATTAATTATCATTAAAGTGTCGTATTGTCATCGAAAACAATTGGTTCAGTTCAACTAAATGCTTTGAATCGTGAGAAAAAACAATCTTTTAAAGTTTTGACCCGAGTAACTAAAACTGAAGCCAACGTGGCTGTATCTGTAATTCTTTAAATAATTAATTTCAGTCAATTTAAGTTAATTATAATTAAATTATCGTATTGTTACCCAAAACAATACTGTATAGAAAATTTCAGCTTAAATGAGCGCTTTAAAATGT